>VCRD01001354.1:61775-99093 GCA_006783055.1 Trinorchestia longiramus
GGACCTGCATTTTTAATTTCATTAACGCTTTTCAATATTCACTTAGTTTTCATTGTCATGATGCATTTTGAGGTCTCAGCAAAAGGAAACATTGAAGTTTTTGAATGAATTATGCTGTATAGGCAGAATTGTACAGCATTTAAATACATTGTATTTGAATACGTATATAAATTCATTTGTGTATTTGAAAATGTATTTAAATATATTGAAATAATTTTTCAGCTAAGCACGACACTTGAAACGTGCGTTTATACGTCGTTGTAACACAATGGCTGTTTGGCCACGTCCACAGCTTGACGAGCAGTTGAGGATGAGTTTTTGTGAAGAGTGATCAGAATTGCTCTGAAACTTTTGTTGATTGTCGTACGAGTTAGCTATTGTTAAGGCGTCCTCTAAAAGTTCTATTTCATGTTCCTCAACCTCTTCAAATACCGGCAATAGAGAAAGGACGCCAGTGGATTCTATTTTCGATGGAAAATCTTTTTAAATTAAATAATAAGACATTCATTTAGAAGATAGTTTAGTTAGAGTTATAATCTTGGCGTCACTTAAAAGTGTACGTGCGCTGTACTGTCGTACGTGAAACTAGCTTCACTATAATTGAAACGTGACTAGAATTTCAAGCATCAAGACGAACAATTATTATTGTCTAAAAATTTGGCTTGATCCCTGCAGCTTATAAATGACATGGGAAAAAGAGTGAAAAAAGGGTAAAAAGTATAATTTTACTCTTAATTACTATTTATATTTAATTTTAAAAATAATCATCAATACAGTTCTGTAACATCCCGCCTGTACTTTCCTGCATCATTTACATAAATAGCTGAAGTATGAAGAAGCGCCAAAGAATTTTATAAAATACAGCATATTTATGTAAAAATGATTAAGGTATATTCCTTTGAGATGCATTCCAAGAGAAGCCCCCTGGGGGTATGATCAAGGGGATTGTCTTTCACATATTTTTTGCTCTTAGGTTTAGCACTGTTGTAGGTTTAGTTTTTGTATGTAAGTAGACCTTATTCATCGGTTTTCTCCTTCCCTGTCTCTCTCGTGGAGGAGGTCTCGGACCTGACTTCCTGCACGAATGTCTTCAATTCGTAGTCCACAGTTTCATTTTTCATCTGTGTTTCTCTACAATGCTCTCTGCTCTTGCTGAAATGCCTTTACAATGACTGTGGGGGTACAACACCATTATAGTGAAGCTAATTTCTCGTACGACAGTACAGCGCACGTACACTTTAAAGTGACGCCAAGATTATAACTCTAAATGAATTATGTCTTAACGTCTATTAAGTACACTTAATCTACGAGCACCTTGATTTTTCAATATAGTTTTAAGAGAGAAGTATTTACTAAAGGATTTAAATATATTTCAGGTTTTTGTATTCAGTATTTAGTGTTTAAGTACATCGGAAAAATGTATTTAGTATTTAGTATTTAAATACATTTAATGTATGTATGTAGTGCCCATCACTATGAATCGTTTTTTCGTCGGCAATAATATGGACAAGTAACCTTTTCATGAGGTTCATTTATAGAAGGGGCGGTAACATAACTTCCTTTTCTCAAAATAAAGTGCTTTGAGAAAAGGAAGTCATGTTGCTGCAACCCGTACAAGCAAAGAACTACCTTCATTTTCATCGGTTGACAATATTACCCTCCTATCCTGTTTTATTATAGTAATTAGATTTAATTAGATCAAATTATAATGCAATATTGTACTCATAGCCGTTAAATACACAGTATTTTGTATATAACTTCTACTACCTAAACAATTGAGCTTGTTACTAATGCATTCATGCTTGTGGAAATCATTTAAATCTATTCATCTCACCATCAGAGAAACAGCAAATCAATTTTTCATCAATCTTCAAACTTCATAGTTGTATAACAATGAGTATTTTGCAATATTGTTGTAATATGTACTTATGTATCATTGTTGTATTTTCGCTCTGTATTCGACATCAAGAGTGACCTTCAAAAAGCAAAATATCGCGAGCGAAGGTCAAGCTTCATTTATTTCCTCGTTATCAGAATTTACTGCAGTGTAATTATCGGACAGATTTTTCAGATAACATCGTCTTAGATAAGAAACCATTAGTAAGTTACCTAGATTAGATAGCGCTCGAGAGTTTGTAAGCAGACCAATTATTTTCTCCTATGGAAAGATAGTGGCATTGTCCCTTTCGTTTTAGTATGAGCACTGATTTTCAAGTTTAAAGCAATTTTTATTTTGATATTGTACAGAAACGTTTTCGAAGAGAATGAGTAAAATTTTACGTGTTCCAAAACTAATTTATAAACCTGCGTATAATTCTCATAACGGGTCGACTCGCTTACATTGCCTTCGACTAGAAAAATAACTTTAAGAGCAGGGGAGCAATGTTTATGACCACAGCCTCAGTAACGAATCTCAAGTATTTTTATAGCAGATACAATGGCATTAATTACATTGAGGGTCATCAAGTGCATACAGCCAGAGAGTGCATTGCTCATCAAGTGCATGCAGCCAAAGAATGCATTGCTCATCAAGTGCATGCAGCCAAAGAATGCATTGCTCATCAAATACATTCAGCCAAAGAATGCGTTACACATCAAATGCATGCAGTCTAAAAAATATATCGATAAAGCAGAAAATATGGAGCTTCTTCTGCAAATGAATTTGATTGTTTGCATTCATCCTGATGACAAGCTTATTAAAAATTGGACACATGACGCCTGTTTGTAGCTTCACTCTAGTTTTCCACGTCATCCCTGAACAAGCCTGGGAACAGCGGTCGAAACGACCCTTGGTTACGGTCAAGTTATTTTCTTACCCATACCAGCTTATATCTTTAAGCTTTCTTTCCCCCTTTCTTCCTTGCCGCATTCCCCATTCCTCTCTTCACCCTCTCCTTCCACTTATTCTAACCTAATCTATCCAGTCGTAACTCACCTATTCACTCGTCACTCCCCTAACTACTCGTCACTCACCTATCCACTAGTCACTCACCTATCCACTAGTCGCTCACCTATCCACCAGTCACTCACCTGTTCACACATCATTCACCTATCCACTCGCCATTAACTTATGCATTCGTTACTCACCTATTTTCCCTCGCCTATCCACTCGTCACTCACCTATAAGGGCCCAGCCCAGCAGATTAGGAACGAAACAGAACACCATGCTGTCGCGTCTGCCTATCCAATTGATGCAGAGGCCTCCCAGAACCACTCCTAGCATGGCACCGACATTCACGATGGAGCTGTACCAGGACAATTGGGAGTCGTTCAGCGCTTCACCCCCCGGCAGGGAGCAGTCTTGTGCTGTAGTGTTACCCAACATGGCAGTGCTTGGTGAAGAGTACGAAGTATTGGATCCTACCAACACGGCACCCATGGTGCAACATAGCGTCGTGACACACTGTGTGACGTACGAAGGTTTGTTTTTCACTAACTGCTGGTCGTCTTCCATGGTAAAGAAGGAGACTTGGGTTCTTCTTGAATATTTATCCAAATCTCACGAATTCAATCTTCAAAATTTAAAAATTACTACAATGCAGTATTTTACATTCAAATTTAGTTTGACTGCTGTATATGGTAATCAGTTTAATCGTACAATTTATTCAATTTTACTGTAAAGAATACGATTTTAAAAATTAGTGACGTAACTAATCAAAACGGCCGAATATTTTACAAAAGTGATCATGAGCCCCTTGCCTTTACTAGCTGCTTTTCTCAATTTCACGAGCGTTCATGTACGTATACCCTTTCTTTGGTGGCATCTAAAATATGTTTGACAAGGGTAACAGTGCTATATCAAATGTACCAGAGCGATAATAAACGCAAAATCGTTCATCTTGTCTTTCGTTAATAAATATTTAGACTATCATTGTATAGTTTCTATATAGTTTCCGTTGAAATTCTACGGTCTAGATTTGACTAATTTGAAATTATTACAAAGACGAATGTATTGAAGATTTACGATGATTTTTCGTGTTTAAAATAATATTTTTCATGAATATATACAGAACTTCCCTTCTGTAACTTATCTGCCGATAACATGCCCTAGATAGTACCCGTGGAAATAATACGATTTAAAAGTGATAGAATTTAGAACCTATGAAATAAATTACATTTTTCAGGTGTACTCGTGGTACCATCAAAGCCTGATTATTTTTCATGAATAGATGCAGAACTTCCATTCAGTATCTTATCAACAAATAAAATGGCAGTGTTGGTGGCTAATAACTGAAAAAAAGGCTTATTTTATAGTAATCTGACACCTTTGGTATCCACAATATAATGCTTACAATACATGTATATGCACTCGTTCTGGTATCAGTTCAATAATTTTTCTTCAGTAATAGATATGAAGTAATGGGACGGACACACACAGATAGATAGAGAAAGAGAGAAAGAGAGAGAGATATGGAGATACACAGTCTCTTGTGAGTGTAGATAATGCTACATAATTCGAATATTAAATTAAATATTAAATTGGTATATTGTGCTGAGGCTGTCGGTGCCCCCATTTGGACTCGACTGTGTTTGACAATTCTAAATTTTCTATACAAGTGTCACACTTTGAATGCACTTTCAGTCATGACGATCATCTAGTACGTTCACCCCAAACCTCACTAGCGAGAGTAATGCGAAACTTCTTTCACTGAAGTTGAGTGGTAAAGTCACCTGACTCAGGATATCACGACCCTGGTTCCAGTTTTCTTACAGCACTCAAATGTTCTCCCGCTTGTGACACAGGAGACAGGAAGACTCAGGCTGACTGATTAAATTAACTACAGGGTGTCTCAAAAAAATGTACTCACCCTTTAACCGTAGCTAACATGCTGTCTTCTTTGTGTTGCAGGTGTGAGGTTCGAACCTTTGCGAACATGATTCTTTAATCCCATTTAATCATGTTCGCAAAGGTTCGAACCTCACACCTGCAACACAAAGAAGACAGCATGTTAGCAACGGTTAAAGGGTGAGTACATTTTTTTGAGACACCCTGTATTTCTTTGAACTTCCAGATTATCGCTCCGTGCCCTCATGAGCCAGTACCTCACGTCACAACAGGACAGGAACAGTCACGGGAACACAACAAAAATAAAATCGTACATTATCAATAAAGTTGGTATATTAGAAATATTACAGCATTGGTTTTTGACAAATGCTTTATTATAAAACCCTTGAGTGGTATGGATTCTATGTATAGTAGATGATATAACAGCAGTACCTACGTGTATACGCAAACATTCACATCACGCAATGAACGTTGTAGATACATGGTGCAGTAAATGAAACTTCACTTTTTCAAAAATATGCTACACAAAAACTATAAAAGACATCAAGTTCTAGTAAATTGAAAATGAAAGAAGAATACTAGGATTCTTTTAAATGATCGACAATTCATTTCAAATGTGGACTCTTTAGGCTCAATTTAGAATCACAAATTACATGGCACATTTCAAACTACAACAAAGCATCAACATAGGAAGAATTTACGTTCAACACAATGTTACAGTTGGAGGTCCTAGTAGTAAAGCTAAACTCTTGAATTTGAAAATATAAGTCTGTGTGAAATGCTAAATCGTTATTTCTAATTTACTGGCCGTTCGCTTAGTGTTGGTACAGGTAATTCATGAAATTTAATTATTATTACAGACAACAGAAAACTTCATTGCATTTAATAAAATTGGACCTTAAATATCAGAGAAAAACTAATAAATGAGAGCGAAAAGCGAAAACATGTCACAAATTATCAATGATTTATATTATATCTCGATATAATTAGGGCTGTAGTAGACTGAAGTTTTGAGGTTTCACATTTACTCATTGTTATAAGAACAATTACTAACAATGACACAAGAATTTCATGATTACACTATGAAATGAAGCCAAAAAATAGAATTAAGGCTCAGATTTCCTAGTTAAATACGGGAGAAAGAATAACATATTAGAGAGTACTTCATAGTACGAGTATTAATATCAAAATTTACATATCAGAAAAAGTCGATGTATGAGATAGGAATTTGAACATATCATGAAGTGAAAGGAATAAAATATCGGCTGTCAGAGAAGAGCTACTGTAGATAGAAAGTTCTAAGTTTTCACATTATCTTATTATTTCAAAGACATGTACTGTGGTGGGTGCAAAAGCTTCATAATAGCACCTAAATTGTGTAGACAAGAAGCCATTTTGAAATCAAAAAATGCGTCGTTTTTTGTTAAATTTAAATTTGTTAACTTAACTCAAAAGCTGCAGAATAGTAGTATGAGTTTAAAATTTTCGTTTTATTTCCTTTGAATATTATTCATTGTTCTTCAGTTTACACTGAAATTGTAAGACACCCAAACACATGGTAGACACTTATATGTATAGTTTGTCTCGTTACCATGTTTAGTTTGTTTTATTTTGTTTAACCATGCATGGTAACTTCTCATTTCAATAGAAGTTATTTGCATTTGTTTGCTACTTTGACATCGGAAAATGATACGTCACGTTTTTTTTCAAATTCATAAGTGACTGGTTTCCCTTCATATGCGTGGCCAGTTTATTCCAAAGCAATGCACTTGAAATTAAAAGAGCTCTTTGTCCAGCATCGGGCATGCAAAAGCTGATGATAAGAGCGTGTCTTCGATTAAGTTTTATGCCCTCAGTAGTGGGTGGATGAAATTTAACAACTTGGGCAGAACTTTGAGGGCGATATAGAGAGGAAAATACATGTATGATCTTGTGAATGGGTAGTCTTTGTTCTATCGGGTTCCAGTTTAGCTTTTTTATTCATAGCATTCCAATTTCCCAAGTGAAAGACTGTTCTTCGGATGTGAATCATCAACTCATACCAAATACCATAAGCCAGTTTGTTCCTTCAACATGCCTTGACCCAGCATTTGATGCATCGTACGAGTATGATGTGATGTACACGAGCTACGTGTTGTCTATTATTGACACATGTGTTGTACACGAACTACATGTTGTCTATTATTTCCACCGAGTTAGTTGATATTTTCCTCTCCATCAAATGAGCAACTGTTTTATGAGAAGAGTGAACATGATTAGGACTCTTTAGTTTGCAATAAAATCCTGAGCCAACACACGAACGAGACCATTATTTTGTTGTGCTACCACATCTGTTTCAAATTTAAATATTCATAGCTTATATGTTTTTATAGTCCATCTTCTAATGCATCATTCAAAGTAGAAAAAATCACTACGAATCGATTTCTTACAAAAAATTAATTTCAATGGTTCAATTATCGATCATTAAAGGAAAAAAATTTACTATTGAAACGATACATTATTTTACTGACAAACTTGGAACATCTGCCGGCACAGTAGTCTAGTCATGAACGTCCATCACAAGAATTATAAAACAGAAGGGAACTGTATTGAACAGAAAACCTTGTGAATTTGAATATTTTATGCCACTGCACAGTAAGAAAAACAAGCCACTGAATTTGATCGCTTCATCAATTAACTTATTTCAGGTCTGCTTCCTGTGTATGCCATTTGAATGACTCACAATGATGCTTTCCATACGACAAATAAATTTTCGATAACAAATGAATTTTATTTCAGCTCCAATTTCTGCTTGATAATGCGTGAGGAAGCAAGCTGGAACTCCGCTTCGTAGAATAGCGAGTTTTTAATCATAAGTACTCACTACTTGAATAAAATAAACCACTTCCATCCTTCATAATAAACGATGTATTTGTCGTACAGATTTTCTCCAAATATAGCAACAGTCACGGAACACTAGCTCGGATTATTGAACACCTGCAGCCACGTCTCTTACTCACTGAGTGAATCCACTGCACCTGTGGATATTGATTCACAGGATATTGATTTTCTCTCATAAGTAATTCTTCCATCTAATACCTTACTGCTCCGACGGTAAAAAAACAATTATTTCAGCATTATTATGATAGTTCATTATCATAGAACTAATAAGTCTAACGCAGTCCATTGTTCTTTTACGGTGACTGATTTGTTAAAGGTGAGTTGAACACCCATAAAACCTCGTAAATTAAACACTCATATAATTTTCTCTGGAATGACCATCTTATCGGCGATTCGCACCTAATAAATTAAATAAATATTAAAAGTTCGATTGAATACTTGAACCTGATAATGAGGTTCCGTAACCTTGTATCTCCTGAGCGACAGTGACTGCAGCTGTGAGACTGAATCTGGTTTTGTCGTTTCTGGGAATCCAACGCGTGTTATGATTTGACCTTAACCACAAGACTTGCAAGCCTTCCCTACCACGTACACACCTTGTAGTCCTTATCAGACGATGTGCTGATAGCGCCTTCTACGTTGCAGTGGCAGGCTTTCTTTAATTAGAACTGTATGCCTCGTGCCCAAGTCATTTGTTGGGCATATCAGTTTTATCGCTCACAAACTGATAGTTATTTAGCAGCAATTTGTCCTTGAAGTGAAAGTCACTGCAATGCATTTTTTTGTTTTTCAGATCGAGCTTTGGGACTTTCTTTGTTAGCGCAACTACTTTGTGTAATATGTATAGTTGATGCACCGTTCAATTTTTTTCTATTTTTAAATCTGATAACGGAAGCGTTAATGAAAATATATACGTAGAGATAGCGCGAAAATACGTTGTATATCTACACTACCTGTCCTAGTCTTTCAGCTCTTGCATCTGCGGTCGCTGGACACTAGCTACCTGCTACCAAACAATCGCTGGTATCATCACAGGACTTCGCCAGATCCATGACCTGTATCACCTGGTGACGCGACACAAGCTTCCATTTTAGTCCTTTTAACTGTAGTACTGACTCAACAAGTGAGTACGCTCAGTCTATCCCTACCTAGTCGTACTTCTTATCCTGCCAGTAGTGTTCATCATTATTTTATTTGTGCCCCATTACAAATACAAGGATGCCATGACTTTGCGATGTTCTACCTTCTAGTAATATGTGCAGCTCTATAATACAGCTAGTCCTCCAATGTGAGTTCTCTAAAGAACTGGAAATTAAGGTAAACTGAATGTAAAAACAAAATAAAATTGAGCAAAAAACATTGAAGAATGCATGAAAACGCTGTCGATTTAAATTTTAAAGAGTAAGCCAGCAAAATTTAGGATGAAATATTTCATGGTTTATTACGTAATAAATTGACATAGAAAGAACAAATTCCATTAAAATAGATTAGAAATTGACTGCTTATAAAATTATTATTAGTCATCCTCCTCCTTTGTGGTGTACCTGTTCTTGTCAAATACAACCAGCAGCCTCTTAAAAATGAACCTGACCAGCCCCTCGCAGAGCTTTTTGTCTGTCACTGATGCTTGATCATTTCTTTCAGCTGGGCCTTGATCCCTGTTTCCCTTTCTTTCACCCTCTCCTTTATGATTGCCAACACTTGCTCTACGGCCACTTGCCAGCCATTTTGGAAGCCTTTCCGTCATGGAGGATTCTGGTAAGCCAATAGAACCTCAACAACCCGATGAATCCCTGCTGGATTATTCTGCCACAAAGATTAAAGCATCTGCTAGAATGAGACCCATCCAGCTCACTCCACCTCCGATCATGAAGGAATCATCAAACTTCTGCTAAAAGCAGCTTCCCTGCCTCCTCTTGGGACCTGGTCCGAACAACATCACCTGGTTCAGGCAACGTCATTCTTGGTGTTGACAGTTTCACATCGTGTAACCCTGGACTATAATCAGCATTGATAAGCCTCCTCCAAGCTGTCCCGTTCCCAACCCTGCGACACTGATGCACTGCCCACCTGGCAAACTCCACCCTCCTAACCTTGTACTGATTACATATGACTTTATATCTATAATGTAATAATTCACGAACTTGTTCATCTTGAACTTTGTTGTGTCACCTTATATGGATAGTAATTTTCAGTCATAAAGAGAAGCCAAATTAAAATCTTATCAATGCACCGTATGATCTGAAAACAAGTCAAATCAACTGCCTCAAAATCGAAAAGCGTCGAAAAAAATTATTCAACAAATGATATTGGTGCCATTGCACCAATTTTTTCCTGAATTTTATGCACATATAAATGATTTTTTTTCTTTCCAGCCCTACTGGAAGTCGGAAATAGGTTTTCAATGTTGCAGTGCCGCTGGGGACATTTTTATTTATGAAGCGATAAATCGGTTACAATAATTCATCTAAACTAGCCGTAGAATCAAACCAGAGAAGCTTGAAAAATTGACACATTGACAATAATAATACTAAAACTTGCCCTTACACTGGAGATTCGTTGCTGATGATGGGCTTCGATGGTTAACACCCACAATTATCATACAACCCCTTCGAAATAACGCTAAATTTTCGCCCTCCACTCCTTGGTGTTGCACAATTAAATTTTCCTTTTCGTATACGGATAGGTGCACGTGTAAAATCGGCTGTCATTCGTCGGTAAAGAAATATCGGGAGCCTTTTACTCTTCCACGTATTCAGAGGATCAAAGTTCCTGTAGTGCGATTACGTATGTTTCTTGCATCTTATTAATTATGTTATTTATAAGTATCAATTGAAATATAACGGAAAGACAGCATGCAGAAAAACCATGCATTGAAATCAAAATTACGTAAATTATGAGAGAGAAAAGAACTCATCGACAATAAATCTATTGATGTACATTGAAAAGTAGGCAGAAAAGCTTTTCCCTTTTTATATACAATAAATAAATAATCAATTAATAACAAACAGACCTCACAATAAATACGTATCACCTCACCATAACAACTCTAAAGCCAAACGGCAAGAAAAGGTTTCCCTATATGTACTTTTTTGATGGCAGGTGAGAGGAAAATTTGTGTTTCTTATGTTTCTTGGATGTTTTTTCTTCCAAGGAGTAGCATTTGTTTTTGTTTATTTCTTGGCAGTTTTTTTTCACTTCCAGGACATTGTGGAACGATGTTGGGCATGCATTTGAATTGACGTTCATTATTTGACAAATTCGGGGTAACATATAATTAATATTTTCTGATTTCATGTTAAAGTTAATCCTGTTTTATGCAAGTCAAGAGCTAATTGGAGCTAATTTTTGCAGAAAGAGTGCAAAATTCAGCATTTCGAAAATTTAAATTGTGGTATCATCCTTTAATTCATGTGAAAAGGTAAAATCCCATTATAATGATAAATTCCTTGGAGTTATGGAGCAACAAATTTTAACGTAGTCTAAATTTTTTTTTTGCTTCGTCTGATAAGTGAGAATGGGGTTAGAATTTGTATTCATTTTGTCTGTGTTGAATTTCGTGCCAGCAGAGTAAGTACGTTAGAACAGCTCGATTGAAAAATGAGAGGGGACTACCGTAGATTAGAAAAAGTGTTGTATTTTGGTAGTTGCTACGAGTAAAGAAGGGAACGATACTGCACTAGGCCGTAAAGAATTATTTGCCGCCAGAATAATTAATTTAGTGAGAGTCACGCGAAATGTGATAAGGAATTTTCCTAGTTGTGTATTTTCTAAATAATTTTCACTAATTGGGGATGATCAATATTCTGGAATAGTTGAATTTGTTAGCCATGAAGAGTGAAAATGTTTGTTGAGGTTTTAATTGACTAGGTTTTAGAAGGGTTTCACTCACCAGCGACGTATTTGTGAAAATATTATAATAAAAAAATCATTTAAACTGTAAGATAGAATTCCGTATTCAAGTAAACAACTGTAGCAAGATGCTCAATGTTTCGGCGATGATTTCGAAATGAAGTTTGATGTAATTACAATAGAATGATAGGTATTGGTGAATGTGGAGGCGCGAAAATTCGAACTTTTATGTGTAACTCAACGTGAATATATTAAACATTTCTACTACATGAGGCAGATGAATCAGAATGTAAACCCAGAATGTGATTAAGAATGTAAGGTGAGCTGCGATCGATCATCCGTATTGCTGTACACTCAGTGTATGCACTGTGCATTTTTTTTGCATGATGATCGAGTTAAGTCTGAGGAAAAGCAAACGACAAGATTCGTGACTGTCATTCTGCACACAATGTAATATTGCTGACGAGCATAATTATTCTTAGCAATGCAGAAACACTTATGAATTAAATCGTCGGAAAATATAATATTGTTGTCTTAGGTTGAGAACTTACGAAGTCAAAAGACGAAAGTTTCTCGCAATGCCAGGACATCAACTATGTAACTGTAACTCAAGAGTCGTTAAATGAAATTGGTCATTTAGAATACAGATGTTCTTTTCTTTCTGACTGCTTGTATAACATTCGAGGTTACATAATTAATTAATTTCACCCGATCAAGAACTCTGAGGTGATGAAATATTTATCACTGCTAATTGAACGCTCAAGGTATCAATAAAAGAAGGACAAGATCCCACCAATGTGAAAAGAAAATACTACAGCTGTGGCTGTGACTAAATAATATTAACTATTGCTAATTGAACGCTCAAAGTATCAATAACAGAAGGACAAGATCCCAGCAATGTCAAAATAAAATAAAATTACATTCAATCATTGTCAATTGACGGGTGGATAGAATTAATGGACTACTTCCATTTTTCCCCGCTAAACAACAGTAATGAATGGCATCAGTTTAACCAGTCATCTATTTAAACAAAGAAACTTTGATAAAAATTTTACTGCATTCCACTTTCTTGACCACACATTGCTATCTATTTTTAGTGACATGTTTATGTTCTATAGAAGCCATAGATTAAGTACTCATTTACAGACCAGAAAATCATTTAATATTTAAAATAGTGCTTCTACCTAGAGAAAACTTTCTGAAAAGAATAAAAACTATTTATTCAAGTAGCATTGATGCACAAAATATTAAACATTAGGTTGTCAAATGCTCTATCGTTAAGATCCTAAATGGTAAAAATACAGTGGAAAATAATATCACAAATGTTAAATATGCAATCACAATTGAAGCCAAATTTTTAACATTGAATTCTTAAATTTTAACGTTAATATCTTAAGGATAATGGTGATGCTCCCAGCGACTGTTTCCGTCCTCTATACTGCTGTAGGGCCGCAACTTGAAATAGTAGCTCGTAGGACACTTAGATAACCTTGTAGCAAGAATGGTATCGCTCTATATACCATTCATATGATATTGTATATTTTATAATTTTAATTCCAATCTCCTTACGTATAATAGCAAATACCTTTTCAATATAAACTAGCAATAATGTCATTCCCGTCACTAAAAATTAGCGCAATTATCATTATACAAATTTATCATTGTTTTTTACAGTTCATAGTTAATTCTCTTGATAACTTAGTGACGCATGTTATTTGAAATCAATAACCAGCTCCAGTTACCAATAATAACTTAAGAAACACTTTGTAGCAACATTCAACTACTGTTCTAGCCTCTGTATAGCGACGCCGACCGTGATCATAATTCTTTCATGTATCGAGCTAGACGGCCTTCAGGATGGAGTCATCCATCCCTGCTCACAGCTCATAACTCACAACTTACTGCACACGACTTCCTGCATTCAAGCAAACTACCCGTTGTACTCGTACTGTACTTGAGTACACCAATTGCCATCAGTGAAGTTCTGGGTTAGGCATGTCCTGGACCGTGCCATCCGTACCTCCTGTAAGCCTCACACTGGCTCAACGCTGCTCAAGATCAGCTAAATAATTTAACGTACCACCATACTGAAATAAAGCTAAGTCACATTCAGGAGTCCTCTCATTTCCTTCATTCAGGTCACACGGGCAAAAAACAATAAAACTAGAGAAAAATAGTATTATAGAGTTAGATAGCTGAAAATCCCACTATCAGCACCAACATACCATTACAAATCAATTACCAAAAACTTTACAACCTTGATAGACACCTATTCTTATTCCATGCATCCCGTCTCACAGCAGGCGGGATGCATTCTGTCTCTCGTCATCCGATGATCAGGCAGAAACAGACCATGGAGACTACGGAATTTAAATTCGGGTGTCCTGCTAAGTAAGCGTACATGGTCACCTTTCGATCACTGCAGTAAGTCCGGACGAACAAGCTTACGAGGTTATTCTAGAAATGGAATATGTTAATACAGGGTGTCTTAAAAAATGTACTCACCCTTTAACCATTGCTAACATGCTGTCTTCTTTGTGTTGCAGGTGTGAGGTTCGAACCTTTGCGAACATGATTCTTCATCACATTTAATCATGTTCGTAAAGGTTCAAACCTCACACCTGCAACACAAAGAAGACAGCATGTTAGCAACGGTTAAAGGGTGAGTACATTTTTTTGAGACACCCTGTATGTGGTGCCTTGGAAATATCGTAATTAATTTAGAATGTTCTGGGAGTTGATAAAAAGTTATTAATTTTAGTAATATTTTAGAATTGATTTTTATACTTATTTTAGGTCATTTGCGACTATTATTTTAAAGTGAAAAATTTAATCGTAGTTACAACTTCAAATTCTAACTCTCGCCGATAGAAGATCATAGTCAAGCACGAGTCTTCAGGCTAAGTGCCCAGCAGTTCGGTCTCAGCTATCCTTCAGTTAGGAGCAATTCTATTCGCGCTTTTAGTCTCCTTTTGACGGGTAAGTTTCTATTGACAATGTGTTAGGGCGTTTTGCATTTATTTTATATACTAGATATTTTTGAACTTATAATTTTTGCTGAGCCTAAATGTTCCCCTGTAGGTTTAAGATTTCCTTTTTGAAGCAGTTTTAATACCATATGTATTTGACAGATTGTATTGCAAAATCTCATTTGAGTGTAGTCACGTTTTCATTCAAATGATTTAAATTATGTTTGAAGAAGTCTTTGTGCTTTGATTTGCGTTACTCTAAGATTATAACTAATCTAATGATAGAATATTTGGAATAATAACTATTGCGTCAACCATCAAATTCATTGTCTAATTTTGTCTCACTCAAGTCTCTACGTTCGAGTATTTATGACAAGCACACCAAAAGATCTGTGCCTGTAGAGACTCGGAAATATCGGAATTAATTTAGAACGATCAAGGAGTTGATACAAAAATATGAGGTATTTTAGTATCAACTCCTTGATCGTTCTAAATTAATTACGATATTTCCGAGTCTCTACAAATCAACCAGCCATTTTTATACGGTTATTAAATTTCATGGCCTTGGGGAAAAGCTGCCTATTGACATCTCATTTTGTGTTCCCTGTAGCAGCCAGCTAACTAGGTACGATGCTTTAGTGTTTTACTCAACAGTTGTCTTATAAAGTTGCCTTGTGATATTGATTCTTCTTGCTAAGTTCTGTATTTATTTCGAGTTACTTATTGGTCCTTATCCGGACAGGTTTCGGTTTCAGTTTCGCTTCTACGGATCTCAAGTTCTCAATTTTTGGTTCTCGATCATGGCCCCAACTTCTGCTCCAATTTTGATCGTGTTCGATAATAAATCTGCAAACTACGAAGACGATCGTATCACTTCCCTCAAAGAAAACACCCACTAAACGACGACAACAGAAAAATAGCTGTTCCCCAAAAATATTCTTTTCGATTGCGGTATCTTCGACCAATGTTTATCTATGGATCTTAATGACTTGGTATATGAAATCCATTGGTACATATATGATGTACTAATTTTATATAAAATAAACTGTTTTTCTTCTTTGCTCTTTCTTCCTGTGCCCTAATATTTACAGGGTGACTTGCTTAAATCCGGAACACAGTGGGTCGTTTTTCATTAATACTGAGCAATAGGGGATGTTCTAGCATTTTTTTAATTTTCATTTTAATCAACCAGGACTGCATTCTGTTGCAGGTAGTATAATCAGAATATATTAAGATTCATATATCACTTTTAATATCTACATGATTATGAGCCAAATGTTCATGCAGTATGATACACTAAACATTATTGCATTACTGACGCCCAATAATCTATTATTCGTATTATAAATATAAAAAAATCATAACACACATCTTTATGAAGTAAAATATTTCATTATTAGTGTAGAAAAATAAACGTAAATATTTGCGTACAACCATAATGAAGGATGACGTTGATATTTGGTAGGCGTGTCAGTAGTGTACGCAGCACCCTCACAGTACAGTAGCGTTCTTTACTGTACTGTGGCACTCAGCTGTTTGATCCGAAAATGAAAATGCGGAAGGAATTATGGAGCGTGCTATTTTGGTGAGTCCGGAAAATTGGAAATATATTCATCTTGAAATTAAGTAAACTCAAAATTGCACGACATGCCTGACGTATTTTCCTTTGTGCTCATAAATAAATTCGACATAGCTGTTAAAGGGTAACCACAAAGAATGATTCTGTACTTGAATGCCTATAGCTCGCTAACATAGGAAGATAGGCGACAAAAACTAGTTAAAATCATTCAAAAGAAAAATTCTGAAGTTTTATTCAGTATCCAGCTTGAATAGCCTACTTTCTTATGTAAGTGACATTTTTTGTGGCCACCCTGTAAATAGGTTCCATTGTTTTAATATAGCCTTGCTTCTCACATAGTAGGCAGAATGCCTAACTAGATTGAATGAATTTTCTTTGATGATATAAATCCTTGTTTGTTCATATTAATTACACAGCTAAAGTTAAGATCTTCATAGTCTTCATGAAGAAGACATCAAAAATCTTGTTTGCAGTTGGAGAGAAGTCATAGGAAATGAGGAAAATTATTGCAAAAATTAAAACTAGCATTATGAGAATTTTTAAGGTAAAATAAATGTGTTCAGAAAAACAAAATGACGTTGATTTCAACCTGATACAAGCCATGTATGTTTTTATTTGCAACAGCCTTTTTTTTACTATGGAAAGGTCTGTGTAGAACTTCATCATTCAACTGCAATGCAAAATATTGTGGTTTAGTTTAAATAATTTTATCTATGTATTCATATTTTGTAAATTTTGCTTCAATTGTGATTACATATCCAATATTTATGGTATTATTGACCACTGTAGTTTTACCATTTAGGATCTTGATGATAAAGCATTTGACAACCTAATGTTTAATATTTTATGCATCAATGCTATTTGAACAAATAGCTTTTTATTCTTTTCAGAAAGTTTTCTCTGGGTATAAGCACTATTTTAAATATTAAATGATTTTCTGGTCTGTAAATGAGTACTTAATTTATGGCTTCTGTAGTACATAAACATGTCACTAAAAATACATAGCAATGTGTGGTCAAGAAAGTGGAATGCAGCAAAATTTATCAAAGTTTCCTTGTTTAAATAGCTGACTGGTTAAACTGATGGCATTCAGATCTCCTACTGAACATTTTCCCATATTTTGATATTTTTTATTCTATTCTAAGGGTGTAGATTTATTCTCTTAATGGTTATTACAAGAGTTTACAGTTGTTAAAAGTTATTTTGATCAATTAGTTTGCCTCTATTTGAGCAAAATATGATAATATATCATTAACCAACTGTCCAACCTGAATGACTGAGTGCATGTGTTCCATAGAGTTAAATGGTCCAAAAAAGTCATTATTACAAATCTTTGTTGTTATGGCAGTAAATTCAATTAACTATGATTTTTATACATAAAAAATTACTACAAGAAATTCATGCCAAATTTCTTCAAGGCAAAATAGGGTAACAGAATGTACCCTGTCCTGAGCTTAGAATGTATATAGATCACATGGAAGTCATAATTGTTGTGTTCAAAGATGACAATTTTGTCACTAAAAATACATTTTTTGTTTCAGATGACCAGACTTCAAGAATGAAGTGCAGCATTTCCAGCCTCTAAAAAAGTTGGCACTAGGCTTTGTTTTGGGGCATTTACCTCAGCCTGTGATACCATACCTCTGAATCTCACACCAGAACCTGAACTAAGATTAATGCCTTCATACACATTGCTACTAGTTGGTGCCCGGAAGTCATATTTGTTCTTCTACACAACAGTCACCAGACTCATAGTACAAAGAACTTGATGTCATTTGATATTCTGTTATTGTAAATCACTTTGGTATAATAAGTCATTGCTTTTAGTTCAGCTTGAAAGTAGCATAAGAGTTTATTTTGCTTTGCTACAATTAGTGTCATTCCAACTATATTCTATTTTGAACTTTCCAAAAAGTTGTTTGTGCATAGTTTGAAGTGATCCTAATTTTGAGAATAAAATAGAATGAGGTAATAGAAACGAGCTGGACTGAAAAGTTGGTAATCAAGTTTAAGAGCACTATTTTGCTGTGATTGCTACTGTAGTAAGCAGCAGAAATGGCGGCTACAAATGACGCCTGGGAGTGGAATGAGGGAGGTGAGGCGAGCGACGGAACTCCTGAGGCATCACACCCGAATGCTGCTGCTGCCGCCGCCATGGGTGCGGACGACCAGATTGATGTGGTGGATGATACTACGCCGCTCCTTTCTGCCACTGAGGTGAGTTTTGTATTTGTGGCACTGATTTATTTTTATTTTTCTTTAAAGAAAAGGTCTGCTTCGCATTCAGTCATAGCTCTTAGTTACCGTTCTGGGACAGCAATTTAAAAAAAATTGGTTGACGTCTAGTTAAATAATACATCATGACATTTTTTTTGTCATGGTAAAGTAGTGGAGAGGAAATGAAGAGGCTCTGATATTCACTCCTTTGAGATCTTGTTATAACGTCGTGTGTCTTTTACACATTGACTAGAATAGAATAGAATGAGGCTATAGGAACGAACCTTCTGGCCCATTCTTGGGTTGGATAATTACTTCGATAATTATGTGGTTGTTTACCCAAGTCCCATGCCGTATTTCTAGCCGCGTCAACCATGTTGGCAGCGGGATTCGAACCCGGGTCTTCCCGCTCGCAAGCAGATTCGCTCACCAGTCGACCAAGCTGGTGATAAACATTTATAGTGAAATTTTAGCGTAACCTAACCTAGACCGGTGCTTACGTATTATCGGGAGGACCTTTAAAAAAACGACTCAAAAATTAAAGTAAATTATTTATTGAAACGGTTAAAACAATAAAATAACATTACATTTGTAATTTCGGAGGCCAGAACGTCGCAATTGCTTCCAATAGTGACTCAAAGACATCAGTACAGGCAACCTAACCTAACCAACAAACCTAACCTAACCTAACCTAACCAACAAACCCTGTGAAAAAAGAAAAAGTAAAAATCAAAGGTCCTCCCGATAATACGTAAGGACCCCTAGACCTTCTCACTAGCTGGAAACCGTTGCCCATGCACTCTCACGTCACTGTTGTGCCCCAAGAAATATTTTGTTTGTATTTTAAAGAGTGATGCTATTTACAGGATTTTTTGCATGCTGTTATTGGATGAAACATTTTTGAAAACAGGTTTGCAGATGTAGAAGTACGTGAAGATCGCAATAATTATACGTATACAGAAATGTAGAGGATATTCTGATTAATAATTTTCAATTAATAAAACTGCATTGTATGATTGACTTTCTTGAAGATTTCATTTTGCCACCGTACTGCTGCTGGGCACGTGTTAGACGCTCTTTCTTTTTCTTGATTTGTGATACTTGTTTCGTAGTGGTATTGTTTAAAAAAATTGGGATAATTTGCATATAAAAATAGGGTCAGTGAAGTCAATTATCGAGTGATCAAAGCCTTATTCGGATTATTTCTTGATTTCAGAAATCTGTAAATGAATGTGAAATAACCTAAAAGAAGAAAGTCTTCATATTTTCCATATAATATTGGCCTAACTTAGCGTCTCTGGTGATTCATGCAGAATGAGCATCACTCAATGAAAAGATCGTTGTGTTACATGCCGTAAAGAGACTTGTTAATCGTGCCTAGAATAATTTACACAAGAGTACGTGATTTTATAACCAGAACAAATATTTGGATGTGTTTGTGTTGACACGATGGTGTGATGAACGTCTCTGCAAAATTGAACTCTATAATGCGAGAGCTTTCGGTCTAGAAGAGAAACTCCCATTGAATTATATAATTGTTATAAGACAAACTTAACTCTGATAATGCATGGCTATCCGTCTGGTTATTAGCGCGTACACACGTACATACATAGGTGGGTACACATACCATGACACGCGAGAGTATTGGATACATCACATTTATTATAACTATAGTTTAGGTCCACAATGTGACCTAATATTTGGTCAGTATTATCTCATATAGTGTCTTTAGTCGTAAGTGGAAATGAAAATTAAAAAGTCAGTGCTAAAATTGTTTAAGTGATCAAAAACAAACAACAAACAAAACAGACTTTAAAATATATACAAGGGTTTACTGGTTCCAATAATAATAGAGACCGGCAAATCACAGAGGCGCACAATTGTTCACAAAGTAGCTCCATCTGTTGTTTGGCTTCTTGATCTAAATCTGCAGATTACGGTTTAAAAATTGCTCATTTTTAATTCTTGAATGTCATAAAATACCAAGGTTATAGAAAAATATCCAGAGAAATGGATCTACAATTAAATACGAAAGGAAACATCATCAGAAAATATAAGACGTTTGGTGAAGGAATTACAAATATTCCTAAGCCTGGTAGACCAAGAAAGCTTAACGAAAGCAACTCAAGGTGGTTAAGGAGAAAACTACAGAAGAATTTTTTGTACGACTGGTTCTGAAATTTAAACCGGCCTCAAAGGAGCTTAGATTGAATTAAGCAAGGACACTATTAGTAGAATTCTAAATCATAGTGGCTTGATTTTAAGATCCCCAAGTAAAGTGCCATTACTGAAACGCCAAGATGTCAAAGCCTGTTTGAATTTTTTGAAGCCTGCAAAGAGAAAAGCAGAGCGTTTTGGGAAAAGATAATTTGGTTACACGACACCAAAATAGAACTCTTCGTAAGAAACAGAGCAACGCGGGCTTAGTTGAAAAATGACACCACTCTTAATAATCAGAATACCATCCCCTAAGTGAAGTTTGGAGGTGGTTTTATCATATGGGAGTTTTTTCATCGAATGGCACCGGTGAGTTAAAAATTATCAAAGGTAGGATGAATAGTCAAATGTACAGGGAGATTCTTGAGAAAAATCTTCGGAAATTTGCTGATCCGTCAGGACATGGTCGCGATGCCGTGTTTCAAGAGATAATGATCCAAAGCACACTGCCAAACTAACTAAAGAATGGCTTAAGAATAATGAAATTGACGTCCTCAATTCATCCAGTGTCTCCCTACCTAAATCTGCTTGAGAATTGGTTGAAAACTTTGAAGATCAAAGTCCATAAGTGGAATCTACAAAATATCGATCAATTAGAGGAGTTCTGCAAGAAAGAATGGGAAAAAATACCAGTAGATCTTTGTAAAAAACTTGTGTGCAACAATAGAAAGCGACTGGAAGCAGTTGAGTAAAATAGAGAATTGCAGCAAAATACTAAATGAATGTGTTCAATACTTTTGCATAGGATCATTCTTGCTTTTGATCTATAAAAGAATTTCAACGCCGACTTTAAAAATCCCTTCCACGTATGACTAAAAACAGTATGAGATAATGCTGACCAAATATCAGGTAAAATTGTGAACCCAAATTAAAGTTATGAGAAGAAAAATGTGATTCATTCAATGTCTTTGTGTGTTACTATACTTTTGATCATTGGTGGATGCACATACTTCTGGTCATTCGTGGGTATATTTCTGATTATGTTTTGATACTCATCTGTTCACTTATTAATATACTTCGGAACTTTAATGGATATACTCCTGATTCTTCATGGATATACATACTTTGGATACTCTATGGACATCTCTGGATTCTTCATGAATATACTTTGGATTTTTCATGGATATACTTTGGATACTCCATGGATATACTTTGGATGCTCTATGGATATACTTTGGATACTCTATGGATATACTTTGGGTACTCTGTGGATATACTTTGGGTACTCTGTGGATATAATTTGGATACTTCATAGATATACATACTTTGGATACTTCACGGATATACTTTGGATACACCATGGATATACTTTGGATACTCCATGGATATACATCGGATACTCCATGAATATATGTCTGATCATTGGTAGATAGGGTAAAATATAATCGAAAGTTCGAAATGCTTAATGAACATTTTTACTTGTTGTTTACAACTCAATACAAATGCTGCAGTTACCAAGGAAAACAGTTACCTCTTTCCTCTTGGCACATGAAGGGCTTGAGATTTTTAAGTGGATAACAAATTACGAAGAAAGATTTGGATGAAGATAATAGGCTTAAAAAGCTTATTAATCACTGAACAGGAAACGACAACAGGAAATTCTAAAATGAAACTAGATCTTTTTCTGAGGATGAAAAAAGTCCACTGAGATGTTGTTTACCTACACCGTAGGTTACACGCATGTATCAAATTTTGGATAACAGAGTAAAGTTACCAAAATGAAACAACTGAGATTAGGCTACAGTGATCAAACCAAGAAAATAATGAGATTAAGAACGAATTATAATCAACACCATTACGTAATTCAAACTTTTAAAAAGAAGAGGTCCTGTCATGGATGATCTAATATAAAACTAGTCTTATAGTTCAATTTACAAATTTACGGGCACTGATATTTGTAGAACTCTACAGAAAGAAATGAAGTAATCAAATTTGGATTTTATTCACTGTGATCTTGGTATGTAATTTGTGTGATCAGAATATTTGAACAAATACCAAGTGACATTAAAGAGTACCTCACTGGTAATAGTAGAACATGCATAAGTTAGGGACAGTAAAAATTAACACTTTTAGCCTAGCTATAAATTTTGGTGAAATGATATATGTATTAAGTATTTTTGATTTATTTCCAAAAACTATCTCGTCATAATAGGTAACTGAAGTGTCTTATTCTTTATTTTTCTGTGTTTATCTACATGCTCTAGCACAGGTCGACTGTTCGAACTGAAACGATAAAGTTGATCATCTTAAATTGGTTTATATGTTGGTTATATGATATGTTACCATGGATCAGCTTTAGGGCTTATTATTGAAAATATTACTATTACTAGCCTCGTACTCGGAGGATTGATTACTTGTTGCTGCTTCTTGCAGTGCTCTTGAGTTCCGTCTGTTGACTCACCCATTCCTGGATAATCAGTGATAATAAATCACTAGCTTGGCTATCAGCATCAGGCTCTGCATTTGTGATAATGTTGGACTCTCAGTTCCATGATGCGGAATGGGAGTGTAGGCAACAATGAAGTTGTGATTGAGAGTGGATATGTCAGCCAAAAACTATCAAAAATATCAACGTTATGGGAATAAAGGTCAAGAATGGTGACGATATAGAGTCCCACTGAGGAGAGCAAGCGATCATCTAAATAAAAGAGAGCAATTAGCGGCCTTCTATTACTCACTTGAGGAGGAGCTATGTGGGGAATGTGATAACGTTTATGATTCATTCAGTAATCTACAAGAAGCTCTTGAGTGGTTACGTTATACCTGTGAAGTAACGACACCAAACAAGGTGTTTATTCAAAATGTTCACCTAAAGACAAGGTGAAAAGGAGAGTACCGTTGCATATGTCGCGAGAAGTAAAGCTGCGTTTAGAGCCAAATATGACGATGGAGCAGAACTCATTTTGGTAGATTTAATATGGTTGGGATTAAAATCAGAAGTTTCAAGGGGTTTCAGAGGGGATGAGAGACCCAGAAAAGTCAACGAGATAAAGAAGATGGAGAAAAGGAAATTGGTGACGGTGTCACATGTAGTACAGACACGCGAGGACAGAGTGGTACGACGTGAGCCGATGGTGTATAGGGAGCCTGTGAAACATGTTTACACAGCCAGAAGTGCACCGTACAGCAGAAAACACCCGTATGCGTATCATGGGCGCAGAAATGAGCAAGCCAAACCACACAGATTTCAAGATCACAGATATCCAAATCGACGAGTGGAGGACGCGAAACAACAAGAAGGGAGAACGAAAGCTGCACATATTGATGTATCACCATTCAAAGTTGTGCCTCCACCGTGTCTAAACTGTGGGAGCATATGTAGCTACTCGGCATTGTGCGATTTAAATAGTTGTGAGTGGAATTGGTTGATTTGAGCAAGTAGATCACATTGATTTCATAACAATTTACGAGTTTTTCGTGTATTTTGTGTGTTTTTCTAGTAAATGTTGAGCGTATTAATTGTGTTTATACCCTTCTTGTGTTGGCCTCATTAATGCGTAATATATCATGTCAAGGGGTTTGGATTCTTCCAATTTGCAACGTTTCTCTCGTTATGAGAAATTGATTACATTTCAATTAACGTAAAATGTGTATGTAATACATTAATCTTGTAAGAATACAATTGATGCTCGTAATTATTACAAATTTATGCTGTAACTGTGTAGAGAGAGAGAGAACACGTATCGCCACATAATGCTGCTTACTTTACCACTCAGTACGAACAATTTCTGCAAATATAAATTCTATCGTGTTGGAAGCATACTTTTTATGCTAAACTCATTTGCGTTGTGCGGTTCTTTTACGTTGGTTATCTGTTAACGTGCCTTATCACTGCTTCTACATCTAATCTGAGTCCTAATTGAGAAGCGTCGTTTTCATGGGAAAATTGGTGGCTGTAACGAGCTGTAATCAACTACTGGCAATTCTTCTCTCGCTCTCTGTCCATCCGCACGCTCCTCACGAAGACCTCTTTTACAAGGTAGTCTTTTTTTCTGATTCTTGATAAAGAGCATCTCTATTCACCTGAAAAATTAGACAGGGTTGTTTGAAATTTTTGTACGTAAAATGGATTTTTATCTAGCCATTTCTCTTAGAGTCCTTGCACATGATTCAATCCATTCTTATAGTTAGTAGTAAAGTGCAATTGAAACATTCATGAATTTCATGCCCGCTTTTTAGAAGATACGGTCAGTTATTTTAGTTGACCAAAGTTGAAGAAATATTATTTAGATGTAATACTGTCATGTGAATTTAATTATTTCATGTTTTCCTCATTTTCAATGAGAGTGTTTTCGTTCTACGAAGCGGTTGGTAGGAGACTTCAGTAAAGAAGCAACGGAGTTGCGGTCATGAAAGTTTGACTACTGTGTCTTTGTCTGTTCTCACACGAGTTGTAGAGTGTAGCGGTCATTCAATTAGTACCTAGCGTCTGCATTACCTCCTAATTATGGCTTTAAAGTCACTTGTGATAACTGAATTCGAAGATGAACAAGTTCAGTTTGACAGCTGATATGTAGCAGCTGGAAGGGTGCCACTGAGGTTGGAAAACGAGCGTTTGCTGTGACGAAATAACTTTTGTTTTGGCACAGCAAAAGTTCATTTTCAGATTACGAATCTTAACCTTGTTTGGAGCTACTAATGCTGGAAAACTTGCATCATCTCTATAGCTGGCATGGTCATACTTCATTTGTTTATCGTAATGCATCGTATGGAATATTTTTTAGGCATAAAATTTTCATTGTAAACAATTAGTGAGCCAAATTAAAATTTAGGTTGGAAGTTTCCAAAGAACAGACTGAACGGTAGTGTGCTTTTCACCTCCATTTGGTGCTTAGGTACCCTTTTATTTACATGTTTGCAGCCAAAATTTACAATAACTCCAAATTAAATCGTTTTGCAAAACCTTACCAGTAACAATGTTCTTAATCTCATCACCGGAATCGCTTAAGGGCAGGTTTGACATCAAACACCCTATGAGTGTTTTTTGAACTTTTTAGACTTTTGGTTATTTAAGTTGAGTAATGTACTTAAATTAATTCGAAAATGCATTATACAACTTGTATTTATTTATTTCATCAACAACAAAAATATAGAGACAACGGAAATTACAGAATGAAAATATATTCATTTAGAATTCTATTTCCTGATCGCCAGATCCAAGGGCTCCCGATTTCTTTCTTTGGGGATACTTAAAGGAAAATATTTACATTGAAATGCCTGATACATTACAGCAATTGAAACTAAACGTCATTTAAGAGATCAACAACATTTCACCAGAGACATTAAGGAAAGTAATGGACAGCACCGTTGAAAGAGCACGCCATGGTTTGACTTATATTGGTGGTTAAAGATATTGTATAGTTAGTACCGTTTAACCATAGTTAAACGTATTTTGTTTCATTTATAAATTTATATTAAACTTTGGAATTTTTTCTTTTATTCTGAATTAACCAAATCTCTTTACCATTTTTAGTTGTATAGCTGTAATAATTTTAAAACGGTACCTTAGTTATGGACCACCCTCTATAAGATGATATATTTTCAGTGAAATTGATGCTCAAATGTAACAGCGTTGTTTTTTAAAGGATCGTATGAAATCCTTACGTGGTAGGTATTCTATACATAGAGGGTGATATAAAATGCTTACATATTGGGTGATATGAAATTCTATACATAGGGGCGATATGAAAGTGGTACCAACAGGTATTCCATGGACACGAAGCCTAACGATAAAAGTACACTAAAACCTGCACATAGTATCATAGTTTGAATTGCTAACAGTAGGGCTGGAATCTTAAATTTCAATATATGTGTCAGAATGAAACTTGAAGCTGTGATCTCTAATTTACTTGTCGATCGGTAAGTGTGATGTGCTTGTGACCCATAAAATTTAATCATTACAGGTAACTGAAAACTTCATTACATTTAATAAAATTAGATGTTACACATCGGAGAAAGCTTAAAATATAATGAGCGAAAAGTTGAAACTTGTCAAAAACTTCAGGATTTAGATCTCCGTATAGATAATTAGAGCTGTCGTAGACCAAAGTTCTGATGTTTCACATTCACTTATTGTAACTAAACATTGACTTATATTGACTCATTAACACTACGAAACAATCCTGAAACTTAAGACTAAGAACGAACCGATAAACGAGCACAAAGTAAAATAAAGTTTGTTTCCTATCAATTTTTGATGGTTGAAATATGATTTTTTACTGTAGTTAACTGAGAATTACATTTCGTTTGATAAAATCTGAGACTGCATATCAGAGAATGACAATAAATGAGATAAGTGTCACATCATGAGTTGACATGGTTAAAATATCAATAGAGGCAAAGTAGAGTTGCTGTAGATCGAAAGTTAAGTTTTTATGTAAAAGTCAAGTGCCTTGGCAAGCATAGTATGTGAGAAGTACAGAACTGCATGAAACGAGTATACTATTTATTTGCCGAAAAAACATTAGCTAGCTCATTTGTAAGGCATTGATAACAGAGCTTTCACTTGTCTCACTGTTAAATATTTTGGTAAAAAGCTTTTATGAGTTTGCTAAGTGTTTTTCAATTAAAGACCCATATAAAAACGGTTGTAATCGTGATTTTCAGTATTGTGTAAATCGGAAGCACTATTTTGAAATTTAAGAACGTACAGTTGTGGGCCAAATCTAAACTAATCAACTTAACACTAAAGCTACGAAATAGCACAAGTTTGAGATTTTAGTTTGTTTGGATTTTTATTTATTTATTCTTCAGATTACACTGAAATTGTCAGACAAACGCATGTTAGACACGTATACCTAGCTTGTTTCATTACAAAGTCAATTTTGTTTAAAAAAGCATCACAATTTGATTAGTTCTCAATATTTCTTTGCTACTGTGACATTCAAAATGATTGGTTCATTTTCGCGTGCATGGGTAATTCATTACAAAGCAATGCTGCTGATATAAAGCTCTTTGTCCGGCATCGGATAAGCGAAAACCGAGTATAACATCATGCCTTCGATTAGGCTTTATACCCTCGGCAGTGGGTGGAAGGATTTTTACAAACAGTGTGGTACTTTAAGGGTGATACAGAAATGAAAATACGTATTTAACCTAGTGAATAAGTAGTCTTTGTTTTATTGGGGTCAGTTAATTTTTTTATGAGAGATTGTATGATCGTTTTTCCTATAGTTTCCTTTGCATACTACCTTAGCAGCAAAATTCAAACATTTCTGTAACTTTTAAGACTTGAGTGTATCTCCCCAGACCGTCACTAGTCAAAGCGTGATCTCACTGGAGATTGGATGGCTGGTAATCTTGTCTCGTCAAGCGTGTTCTTCACACAGTGAAAAGCATTAAAAGTTCCGTTAATTTTGTTGCATGTTTTCTCTACATGCGATGTGAAAAACATGTTTTCATCAAATCAGACGACCTATTTTTTTACTTTCGCTGCTGACTCGACTATATCATTTCTTAACGTTAGAGTTAAGTTCGGTAGATTTTTCATTTTATCTCTGAAATCACATATGATGCACTGTTTTACTTGCGTTGAGCTTAAGGCTATTTTTGTTGTGCCAACACTTTTAGTTTTTTAAAAGGCTTTCAGCGTTTGTTTTCAGGTTCGGTAATTTGGCCTGAGCACTTTTTATAATTTGTATATCATCTGCGTACATAGAAATTCTTGTATTTGGGGGCATGGAAGGGAAATAATCAGAGATGGAGATAGAAAACAGAAGTGGGTTGAGAATAGAATCTTGGTGAATGCCGAAGTCATTTCGTATGGATGGTGATTTGTGTTTTCTAGGCGGACTGCTTGAGAGCGGTTTCATAGTTACAGTGGTGCCTCGACATGAATGTTCTAAATTACGAATTATTAAACATTCGAATGGTCATTCGGTTCAGATTTCCGCCATTAAATATTAAGGAATGTTTTTTTAAAATACGAATGGCGAAACACGGTGAAAACTCGAATGAGTCATGCGAGTTTACATGACGCGTTCAATAGGTGGCAGGGTGGCAGGGTACTCTGGAGGAACGAGCGGCGCTGTAGCATCTCCTTCGTCCCAGTTCGCGCTGTTCTCATGATATTGCTGCATCTCATATGAATCTCCCGAATTATTTTTCGTTTTTTACCATAGTTTTGTAATTTTATTCAAAATAATCATGGTTCCATACAAACAGTGGTAAGGAAGCTAGTGATAAGAAAAAACGCATGTCGATGGAGAGAAAGCACGAAATAATTTACAAGTATGATCGTGATGTACGCGTCATTGACCCAGCTAGAGAGTATAATCGTAATCCATCTACGATATATACCATTCAAAAATAAAAAGATGTTATAAAGAGTGTTAAACCCGCTAAGGGTGTAACGATTATATTACAACGATGGCATGATCAACGAAGAGGATGGTAATGCAGCCAAACAAGCTAAACCAAGTAAAGAATTGTAGCAATTATTTAATGTAAATGTTCTGTTTCAAATTAGTTCATTGTAATATTTCATTATTGAATAAAATCTATTTTACAGTGGTTTTGGGGGATTTTAGGAGAGTTGGAACAGATTAAGCCGTTTCCCTTTATTTTGAATGTGAAAAATTGATTTGACATACGAATGACTTGACTTTCGAATGGGGTCATGGAACGGATTAAATTCGTATCTCAAGGAACCGCTGTAAATCTGAAACCACTGTGTCGACTCCTGAGTTTGAGATTTTCTGCAAAAGCGGTTTGTGTGCGGCACTAAATGCTTACTTTGTAAATATAAATGAAGACCTCTCAAGAAAGCTTTGGAGACATCAAGCAGTAGCAAAAGAGTGATATTTCTTTTGTCTGTGTCACTGTACATGAATTTTTTTATCAACCCTCGGTATTAGTCTAATATGATTTAAAGAGTGAATTCATCATCAAAGTGTATTAAGAACAACTTCAACATTGTAATACATGTAAATTTACAATATTTGAAATGATCAGTGAAGGAATTTAACTTAACTTTATGGTTTATTAAACCTCTTCACTGTTCATTTCAAATACATAAGACATAGACTCAGGCAGTTTATTAATTAACGGGCCTTATACTTCAACTTTAAAAACGCGCTAGTTTGTCAATTCAGTCAATTTCTTTATTGTAGCAGATGGTACTGATCTTGATATGACTACTATGGCATTCCATGAGTGTTGTTTCGCAGTAAATTGCCGACCTTCGGCATAAATTACGCTTAATTATAGACCAAAAATTTTATATTTGATTAAAATCTTGCGAATTTGGAGGCTACACTTTTAAAATGTCGCCTTTGAATTCCAATGTAGCCAGATATTGCTTAGTTGTTTTGGTTGAATATAAAGGTGCATTTCCTTGCATGAACATGATCTTTTTTCGGAGTGGCAAAGGCTGGTCTTCAAACGAAAGTAAAAGTGATTGATTCAAAAAGCCACAATATGAAGACGAGTTGATTTTAACACCACAGGGAATCATTACAGGTTCTATAAGTTGGTTGTTTATTATTCCAGCACGCAACATTACACTACCTCCACCCTGGTGATGCCAAAAACGGTGATGCAACTTTGCACTTATTCCAACCCAGCCTCTGGACCATCCAGCATAGCATGGTGTGCCTCAGCTTTTGCCTCGTTGTCAGTGGGGGTTTTTTCCAGGAAATTTGACTAATGCTATTGAACCGAGAATGCAGTTACGAGTAATTTAGACTACTTGTAAGTACCAGCTTCGATACCAGCGTTTGCAAATATGTTCTTAGTGGGACATTCACAATGTTTCACAACTTTACGCTAAACTTTTCTGAGATCTCGTTTAATCAAAACCTTCATTTTACGTTCATCAGACCGTCGCTTCCTTGTCAAAGATCTTTCAAAAAATCTTTAGACTGTCTTAACATGGTAACCTAAAATTGTAGCAATTGTACTTGGAGTTGATTTTTTAGCTGTTTCTCTGATAATTATTACCTTTCCGGTATCCGTCAGGCCTTCGCAAGTCCCATTTAATAATTAGTTCATGACACTATTATCGTGGCTCAGCTAAAATACAATAGAAGCTATTAATATGACGCACTTCAACCGTGAAATCAAATGAATAATATTAACAAATGTTAACATTTTCCTAGTGTTATGGAGGATAAAATTGAATCGCTGAGATTGAGGGTTCTTCTCACCTAAAATGTATGAGAAGTGTGAGCTAAGAGGATTTTCTTTGTGAAGCCACCCTTCAGCTGCGTTTTTATCTTCTGCATTCAAATTATTTTCTGTTTATAGTCTATTATGATCAAAAAGGCTTTAGATTTCTTCAAAATTTAATAAGAACTGAAACAAGTGTATGTAATAACCATGAAATAGGCATGCACTTTTTTATGATTAAATAATAGGTAATTCTTTCAAGTTTAGATATTGGCTCTATGTGCCGCAAACCTTGAAGTTCATTGTTATCTAAGCTTAAAACATAGTATTAAATAGTATATGTGTATGTTAAAATAAAACAAAAAATAGATGATTTAAAAAAACAGGTGGACTGAATTTTTCTAATAAAAGGTTTTTTAACCCTGCTTGAAAGGCTAAGACTTTCATACAACTTGAAATTGATACGTTTCACACAACCTCGATGCTACTTTTGCTGCTTGATATCATGCTTTAGTTTTTTGAAAAAATGCACTGGACGACGCTGGGGATGAGTTTTTCTAGCAGCAGAATTTCCATGCACGCATCACAGGCAACATTCTTCCCACGCTGCATGGGACTCCTCCGTCTGCTGTAGTGCTTGGCAAGTTGACGTGAGTACCGTCACCTTGCTGTTTACCTGTGGGGGGGGGACTGTGTAGCAATACGCAGAAGGAATTTTATTCTTTCTTGAAGCCTTTTCTTGAATCACCGTGTGTGCTCGGGGAAATGCACAGGGGGAAGGGGGTCGATATAGAGCCTGAGGGCAGTGACTACTGTATACTTGGATACCTACATAATAGGTATGTATCCTGCAGCGTACGGTGGTGGGTAGGCTTCAAGTGTTAGCAAAGCGCGGGACCTACAGGGTGCTTCTGGAGATTTTAACAATTTCAACGTTGTGTAGAATCAACAGCATTCAACAGTTTTGATCATAGTTTAAAGGAATAAGTTTAAAAAACGTGTGTGTTCAAGATGGATTTTTACTACATCTTACGCGAATTGAATCTGCCTTCATCAGTGTATTTAAAGCTGGTGTTCCCTTCTGCTGAACCATCAAAATACAGTTTGTCTAATATGTATGATAGTATGTCTTTCATGTACAAATTTTTTTACTCATTTAATTTTTGATAATACTTTTGTTAATAATTGTAATGCTTCCCAAATACGTGGCGAAGCCTGTAATTGTAATTTTGATTTATTATATCAAATCATAATTGGCAATCTCCTTAGCAGTTTTATGCTCGGGAAACATAAAGGAAGTGGTAGAGTTAGTTGTAAGTTGTAGAGGAACTTGTATTGACGAAGGCTAGTTAATTAATCGGTGTCAAGTGAAGGCGTAAGTTGAGCACAGGAGTGTGAGCAGCGTCATGTTGCGGCCCCCGGTGCTGCTGTCCACAGTCCGCTCTACTTCTGCGCCCGTCTTATGGTAATGTTTAAGTGAGCAATTTTTTTCACATCGTTGCTAAATGACTGTGGTAAGAGGGGAATAAGGGTTTAAAGAAGAACTATGTTATTAAGAAGTATAAAATAATAATTACGGAATCCATTCTATCGAAAGTAAATACTTGAAACTGTTCTGAAACATGCGCAGAAATATATGTTTGAGGTAGATGTTGCATTATTCTTTAATATTCAATTCTTCAAATTTCAATCGATTATTTTCCTATTGTAGAAAATTTATTTTCTACAATATTTTATTATTTTAGGTTGAAATTTTAGGTTTTTTATTTAAGTTCTATTTTTGATTGACGAGTTTTCTTTGAGTTTTTTCTTGTGCCTTTATTCACAATATTCCGTTAAAATACTTGAGGTAGCTTGGCCGTGGTTAAAAGCTGTGTTTAATTATTACCTGAGATGTTGACTTTGCCTCGTGATTATCGTTGTCATGCCTTATCTTTTATCGATAACAATTTTTTCACTCAGCGTTGCAGAGCGTAAACAAGATACCGGTCAAGGGCTGTCAGTCTTCATGAATGCTTCAAATTAGTTCATGAATACAAGGTTAATTGCTTTACTCGTGTAATAAACAACGAAAATCTGATAAAAAAAAGTACGTGGCCTCTGCTTCGTGATTAGAAGAAGCTCTATTTTGATCGTGCTTTTTTCGAGAAAAAAGAGAAACGGTTAACGTTTTGTTGACGTTGAGGCCTTCGCAACAGCACAAAACCAACAAATCTCTGTGCATCGATAATTAGTTGATAAAATCATCGACGTCCTACAATCATTCAAAAAATTGCTGCATTATCTCAGGTATGTGCTATGCATCTCGCGATAATTTGATCTCTTTCAACTATTTACGTCCGTTGTTAGAAGGTGAAAATGACTGTACCTGACGATTTTTGTTGAAAGTTGAAATGCAGTCAGAAAAATTGCTGAACAGTTTTTTCTAAATGCGCTCTGAATAAAGGAAATTATTTTTAAGAAATGGTCAATATTTTTCTGCCCCGTTCAGCTGATGAAGTAAAAACTGGTCTCTGTGAAGCTACATCGAAGGACGCGATCGATTGTGCTGCGTACAACTGAATTATCTATATCGAGTGCAATTCCAGTCTAGTAACTCAAGTTTAATTTGTAGAAGAATGAAATACATTCTGTGATTGAAATCATATACCATGCTTGCATCCTCATCAGCTGTTGGATGCGTTAGTCTTGACCGGTGTGCAGAGTTGTCAAGTCTTGACCGGTGTGCAGAGTTGTCAAGTCTTGACCGGTGTGCAGAGTTGTCAAGTCTTGACCGGTGTGCAGAGTTGTCAAGTCTGGTCGGAAAATATTTTTCTTATTGCATGACTGCCGAAAGTTCGACCATAGCTCAGTCAGAACGATGTTGGGAATATATTATGGATTAATGAAAAATACTCTCCAAATTTTTGAATGAAAGAGGCTTTATTGATCTGTTCAACCTTTACTAATACGTTTCATTAAATTTGTTAAAAAAATATAACTAATGTGAATATCATATTACGTTGCGTCTTTGGTTAAACGGTAATTAATGAATGGTAGTGAAAAGTACTTGAAAGAAAGAAACGTTCGTTATTAGTTATAATAATTACTTGTCTTATTACGCGTTTGAAGTGTATGTAATATTTCTGAAGTTTCTCGAGTGAACACATGGTAAATTTTTATACTTAAATTAACCGTGTAATTCAAGTGAAGATCCTTCTTTAATAAGACAGAAAATACTGGTTTAACAGCGTACTCGTCTCTGCGTAGGATGTTAGGTCATTTCATCACAAAGTTTTAGTGCAAATGTTTGAGCAATTTATCCCACGATGTCATTCCCTTCACTTAGTCGATATGAACTCAATGACCGCAATAATAGTGTGGTAGTTATATGGTCTTTTTACTAGATATTGTTTTTAATAAAATTATTAGCTACTTTTTGAAAATTTTAATACGTAATAAACTTGAACAATTCAAAAGTTTAGTGAATTGGAAAGGAAGTGCTGCTATAATAATTAGTTAATGGCATGTGTAAGATTAATTATTGGCTTGTATTATGCTACGGATAGCAGCCAGCCTTACGATGAGGCAGCAGAGGCTGCCTTGCGTCACTCAGTGAAAGAGACTTTATTTTGGATTAAGTAAACAGTACTGATGCATAGGATTTTTAATTCCTAAAGCTAACATATTGGGAGTAGTGATACGAGTGACAATTCCCGCCCTCTGTGCTGCGACGTTTCGATGAGCGTGATGGTCTAGTTTTACTCCGGGTGTCGAGTGTCACAGCATACTGGCCATATTTCTTGTCCTTGTCATGATCAGGTAAATGAACGAAGGCGGCTTCGAAAATTGAACCCAGGTTTCCCGCATTGCAAGCGGGGAGCTGTGGTCGAGAGAGGGATAGCCGTTTCTTTGTGAAAGTTCCTTTGCCACCAGAGTTATGCTCCACCATCTTTATCCTAGTCTGAAAAATATTTATCGCATTGTGGCCGATGTATCGTGCTGGATTTTTCGTAATTATTCCTTCTATTCTCTTTAATTCCTTATGTAGTCTGCTCAGTATTCATTACACCAGTGTTTCACACCATCACCAACTGCAGCTCGATGCCCAACTGTGGCTGGTGCATAGACTTGTGTACCTATGATCGTAGCCTTAGTTTCGAAAGGCCAAGTCAAATCAAATGCAATGCCAAAGTCAAATTTATGTACATTGCGTCTCACTAACTCTAAGAATTGATTTTTTCTAAATTGACTTACAAAGTTCATTTAATTTAATTTCATCAAAATGCAACGAACTTAGTGAACTATAAACACTGAACTAAGTTTAATTGGATCGAACTAAGGTATTATAGTATTTAGAAGCAGGATTTCATCGAGATTTGAGCTTATTTAAGCTACAGATAAATGTTTTTCGTAAAATTTTATCAGTAAATTCGTTTGCACTCCATATCAGCTGGATTTCCCTCAAGCGGCAAGCTCTGAAATAAAATAGAAAATTAATTATGGTAATGTGTTATTTTAAGTGTAGCGTGAGATATGATTTTTACATCAATAAAACGTCTTTTTTCAACCCAATGATGTCATTGGATCGAGAGAAATCATTGGTTAAAATTTTCGAGTTTGGATGGATTGGAAAACCCCTTTCTTTGCATAATCAATGTATATATTTCAGAGCTGGATTAATCAAAGGCTGTAGTTAAACAAATTAGGTAGAATTATGCCTCCAGAAGGGATTCATTGATTCAAGGTTGTGCTCTTGGTTTGAAGACCGCAGTCTGATTTGATAATGCATTCCGTATATGATTATAATAGCCGTGTGCACCTCGTGTTATATCTGGTCTGCGTGGCTGTTGGTGTTCTGATAAGGTCAATATCACGAATACCTGGTACGGTTATGCGCGAGGTAGGATTTCTTATTCGTTGAAAACTAACAATATTATCTAATTTCAACGATTGTATAATTATAAGCTTGGACAATTGCATCAATTGAAATCCTCATTTGCTTATCCCTGATGGTATGAGAACTTTCCTAATTCTTCGGCGTCACGGGAGTCTCGTACTGCATTGTTTGAAAACGCGTGGAAAATGTTAAAATGACCAAAACGCTATGGCGCGCCCTGTTTCAATTATTTTTTTGACTCACAAATTTTCGTACCTCATGATACTGAAACGAAATGAGTAAAAAACATGTTGCATTCCAAGCAAATATAATGAATCAAATAAAATTAAACAAAAGGTAGTCTAGAATGAATGTTTGATGTAAAAAATTTTAAAAGACAGGAGTGAAATTGTTTTTGGTGAATGATATTCTGAAATTTTGTCTTCCTAAGTACTTCAACAACAACCAGAAAGGAAACACACTAGTTACGTTCACTCCTCATGTTGAATTATTTAATTTGGTGTTCAGAATTCGAAGAAACAAGGTATGTGTGCATTGGTAAGCCTTGCTATTGATCACCATGACGTCGGCCAAGTTCAAGTTCGAGACATTTAGTCTCGAACATCCAGTTCGAGTTTACATTCACTTCGAGACAGTTAACTATGAGGCAATCAGCATACGTTGCACCAAGTACGGCTGCATTATTGCGTTCACTGTCTGCTTGCCTCTTAAAGTTTGCGTGATACGTTGAAAACATTGCGAGTTTTAAGTACGGTTTTAAATCGTTTGTGGCGTACACGAATCAATGACTTCTGATATACGCTCAAAAAATAACTTGTTCTCACAAATTAAAATGATCTCTTCCAGTGAAGTATGGATTTATTATTTTTTTCAATACATCTACGTGTCAGGAAATTAACTTTGTTCAATAAATTAGTAACTTAATTAGTTGTGTGTTGTCGTTACTGGAAATGTCCGAAACTATTGCTAGTCTTAAAGGATAAATGACGCTAGGTTGTTGGTTGTCTATTTTATTGACGCCTTGATCTGAGTACAAGGATACTATTCAGACTTGAGTTAGTAATTATACAGAAATTAAAACTGCAATACTAATTTAAAAAAACGCTAGTGGCAGTAGAAAGTAGCGCGCATAGCTATCTTTTCAATACACATATACTAAAATACTGGTCGAAAATAATAATAGCCACTGAAGCTGAACTCTAGTACTGACTGCTGAAAACTGAACTAAAGTATTAGTATCAATATCAAGGTTCCAGCTCGATTAACAGGTCATTGCCACATGTGAATAGAAACATAATTTTCCTCTAACAAAAACGCCAGTACGAAAAGGGGGGCAAACACCACGGCATATGGATGATATATTTGGTAATGGACTATGATTGTAGATAACACTAACAATACTGAGAAGTGTGCTTGATATTTATGAATTGATACACTATATGTAAAATCCTGAACTGTGCTATCATGCTTTGTACTTCTAAGACTTCATAATTAATAATTGTAGACTCAGTCAGTGAATGAGTTTTACACTAAAATAGTAATATTGAGTGTTGCATTCGTGTTTACTAAATGCATGTATGAGTTACATGCATCACTTGATGACTTGAACCACTCTGATACCAAGAATTATTTCACATTTTATAGTAACGCAGGTCCCTATCCAGACCTGATAATAGATAACACTAGCGATCCTGAGAAGTGTGCTAGATATTTATGAATTGATACGTTGAATTAGCAACGCAGAAGTGGGCTGGATATTTATGAATTGATACGTTGAATTAGCAACGCAGAAGTGGGCTGGATATTTATGAATTGATACGTTGAATTAGCAA
>VCRD01001354.1:104259-114808 GCA_006783055.1 Trinorchestia longiramus
AATATACCGAATAACAAAATTATTATAAAGAAAATAGGAACATATGCCAAGTTTTGATTGTTTAAATTATGTTCTAAGATTATGATGGTAAAATATTAGGTGTTTCCATTATTTTGTCCACCACCTGTATACCTTACCGAATTTCCTCCTATCTAAATCCTTAAGAGCGTGACAGAGACGGACCATGCAAGCAAGCAACAAGTTGGGTATTATTATATAGTGAGATGGGATTTCTCTCCGTGGGGAATTTTGAGTGCGTATTCTTAATGTAACCTCTTCCATATTCCGGAACAGATTCGCTTTCGATATTTAGCTTGAAATTCATAAATCTTTCCGTGACTTCGTCGATACTATAAACCTGCAAAGAGCCTCTAGCTAACAATGAAGTTCTTCTTACACTCGTATGCCATTCTTCCATTGTTTTGTCATATCATGCTTGTAAAGACAGCTCATCTATCACGAGTACAGTTATTTTCTTCCATGTCCAGGCGCTGGCTTTCAGCTAATGGTGACAGTTGGTATCCTGTATACGTACGCGCTTGGTGCGGGTGTGTGCTGGCAGTGGCTCGCCTTCGCCTGTCTCGTGCCCGCCGTCATTTTTGCGGTGTGCATGTTCTTCAGCAAAGAGTCTCCCGTCTTTCTGCTCGCTCACGACAAACCGAATGAAGCCAAGGAGTCTCTCCAGTTCTTCAGAGGTGCGTCAGTGACTTTCAAAAGATTTGTGTTGGATGCTGGCGTTTGTGGTTTCACAAGTATTTGAAAATACAAGGTATTTAATAGTTAAAATTACAATTTTTGAAACCTGTGCGTTAAATAAACAAATTTATACGAATGTATCAACAATAAAATAGTTAAGTGAATAGAAGTTAAAAATTTAGATATTTTATTCAACATAGAAGGCAAGCTCAAGACGCTTAGAAAATGACCTGCACGAGTCACCAATGACTTTTTGAGGGCTTGTAGTTCATTCCTTTTTGAATTGTGACTTCAGTGTCTCAAAATTTTGATGATGTGTCGCTGAAACCTTAATCACCAGCATGTACTAGATGCTGTAATCGAGAGCATTCAGGTTTGGCGATAAAAGAGGTCATTGATCATTCGAAATGAAGTAAAGAGCATTAGATGTCAATCACTCCTCATGTGTTTTCTTAGCTCCATGGGATGATGCTGAGTCTTGCTGAAATGACATCTGGCGTTTTTTTGAAACTTTTTGTAGTTCAGGGAAACAATGACTCCGCAAGAATGTCGTAACGGTAATTTTCTTGGTTAATTTTAGCCCCCGTCTTCCACAAAAACCGATGAACTTGTTCTGGTTTTAGTAATCTCGATCAAAACTATCACTGATGCCGCTTCTTGTCTTCGAGTGATTACCCAGGTAGCAATCTCGCCAGTCGCAGACCAAAATCGATCATTCGTACTTTAAATTTTTGATGGATATAAAATTTATGTTCGTTGCTATACACAAGGTTCGGTAGCGTGGCTTTGAGGTTACGAGGGAAAAGGATTTTAGCTCCTGCAAGACGTTTCTCCTCAGTTTTTCCTCATATGTTGGCTTCTTTTATGTTTGCATAGACAGATCAAGTCTTCGTGGAGAATGGTGGACATGGTTCCTACAGAAGCATTCTGGAGCTCACCATCACTCTTACTCTTAGAATGTTAACCTTAAGAATTTGAAAAACCAATGTACTAATGTCTATGTACTGTGTACTCGATTCGAAATAAAGATTGTTTGTTTGTTTGTTTCTCATCTTAGTCAGATTTTGAAAGGGTCTCTTTGGGTTTCTCCGGAGCTTTTCTGATAGATTTCACGTTTTGAGGTTTTGGCAGTTCGCGAACGACTTTTTCCAAGCTTATTCTTTACTTGTCGAGTCTTTTTAAACCACTTCAACGTACTCCAGATGAGCATTCTGTTAAATTTTAAGGTTTTACTAATATCTGTTGGAGATTTTCTCGCCTCATGCAATTCTGAACTAGTGAATCTTTTGCCTATATCTTTACCCATTGTAATGAATATTATACCCGGAAAATATAACAATATACGATTTGGTAGTACACCAAAATTATAAATGAAATGGAACATTAGTGTGAATAATTGATTTGGCATTTTGAACGTAACGACAATTATTTAACTCCCAGGATTTAGCTAAGGGAAGAGCTGTAGTTATTTTGGGATCGATCTAGAAAATAGATCTTAGATTCATGGATCTGGAAAGGCATTTGGTACAGTTTATAGATGTACTATAAGTAAGCTATGGAGCCTGTATAGACTAGCTGGGAGACTACTGAACGCTGTGGTGAGTTTGCATGTGAATAGTTTAGCTTGTATCAGAATTGAGACTAAGGTGAGCGATGGGTTTCTGGTGTAGATGGGGTTGAGGGATAATTTAGTGATGTCGCCATGGTTGTCACCCTGATCGTGTTGCGAGAGAAGTGAATGCTAGAGTTTTCAGTGAGGGACTTCAACTTATTTGAGCGTAGAGTGGTGCATGCAACTGAGTCCAGTACTTTTGTTGGCTTCAGAGGACAAATTAAAAAGATTGCTGATCTAATTCAAGTGGTTAGACTCGAGATCAGCGCTCATGTATAAGTTGCCGATTGGGTTCTGAGAACAAGAATACTGGAGTACATGCGAGGCTAAATCCAGAAGTAAAAGAATATGTTGGACCCCCAACCATTATATTGAAAAATAAAAAATATGTGCCATCAGTTATATGACGATAACATACGTAAGATACTGGAAATGGGATCTTGAAAATGCTGAAGTTTTCGTATGAGTGCTAAAAGATTTATATGAGTATGATTTTTGCACCGGAGGGCATCATTTGATATTGAGTAGGCAAATATCAATCTAAATTGCCTCCTGGAGTTGCCAGTACTTTAGTATTGTATTTTTTCATCGACTTCAGGAGATGCGTACAACATCGAGTCTGAACTGCAGCAACTCACGCAGTCCATCGAGATCGCCAAGGCGAACAAAGCGTCTTTCAGAGACCTGAAAACTCCCTACATCTTGAAGCCTCTCCTCATCTCGCTTTCCCTTATGTTCTTCCAGCAAGCTTCTGGAGTCAACGCTATTCTTTTCAACTTGAATGCAATCTTTGCTGTAAGTTAATTTATTTTAAATGCATATTTTTTCCAGTCAAATTTACGATAAATTCTTTTGTTGAAAAATAGACATTATGATTTCTTTAATTTGCTAATAATTAGGTGCTGTTAGATGTATTTCAACTTTTCAAAAAATATAATTTGTCATTAGGGTCTCTGCTAAGTCAGTGACTTTGTTTTGTTAACTTCATTAGTGTGTTAAAATAGAATAGAAAATGGCAATAGGAACGAGCCGTTTGGTCCATTGATGGACTGCTACCAAAGTCCCATACCGTCTAACCCATCAATCACGTACATGCATCTCAACTATACAGATATTTCAATCATGTGCACACACCTTAATCATTTACAAGCATTTCAGTCACAAACATGCTGTGGTGATAGAGACGCATGAGTTTGGTGTGGCGATGTAGAAATTAACGTCAACTTATTATTTTGTTCAATGATTGGTTTATGACGAGTCATTTTCTTTCATAAATAATCTTGGTTCAAGCACATGGTTTTTCTGCATGCTGCTTGTTTTCTGTTATTCCTAATTAATGTTTGTAATTACAGTTAAATCGAAGAAAACATGACATGATAGCTTTCGAAGGGCCCTAAACTTCCACATGAAGGAAATAATTAAAGGGTTCCCATTTTCTAATGGCAGACATGAAAAGGATAATGAATACACACAGAAAATTTAACATGTCTTATTCCAATGATTATGGGAGTGAATAATGGAAGTAATCTACCGTATTCTGGCCCCTGAACCACAAAATATTATGCCCTATTAAACAGATTAATCACATTTTTAACAGCTGAATAGTTAGGTAGGTACTGAACAATCTAACTCAATGCAGCCTTCACATTGAAAATACGAGAATTACATCATCGCTGACCTCGTTTACCTTAACGTGATATTGACCGCAGCACTTGCCATTTACACTGGAGACTGATTCGTCGTTGGTGGCGAGGATATGATAATTTAACACTCGCAATACAACACCTTGAACAATGCCTGCTATTCTCCTCCTTATTACGGCGCCAATAAATTTTGTTCTCACAAGTGATAGGGTATTTCGAATTCACGGTGTAGCATTATTCCCTGCTCCATGAGCCACCTAGGTGCTGTAATACTACCCAATTAAATATTCCCCCAACGCACACTTTAAGTACACGTGTAAGATCTACTGTCGTTCATCGGCATGATAATTCTAATTTAATTCCCCTTGAATCAATTTGACACCTGCTCAGCCCATACCCTAGATGTCAAGTCACCCTACATGCTGCAATGGGCTTACACACCCAGCCTTGCAAAGTCCCAGCTCCAAGTTTCTCGTCCTCCCAGCGTTCCTAACGTTTAATAATTCGTCTCTTTTTTTCGTTTCTTTCACTTGTTGCCGTGGAGCCTTCCCACACCTCTACAACATGTACAAGTGTATGTTTTGGCTCGTTCGTTGGCTTGTCGAACTCAGCGTTTCTCTGCGGTCCCCTCTAATTGTTAATAAATTTTCCCTGGCAAACACATACATAGGCCTAGAGTTAAGAATGATATGGAATTAGTACTGTAAAGAATTAGTGGGTGGCTTTCCCAAAATTTATTGACGATTTTTGAACGTGTTCACAGTGCCAGCAGAGACGATTTTTTCGGGTAACTGATTCCAGGTTATTGTAATTTTGACTGGAAAGAAGTTTAGATCTGGGGATGTCCTGAAGGTTCTCATTATTAGTTTGTGGCCGTTATTTCTGAGTCCTACGTTATCGTTTCCTGTCATAAAGCCCTTCTAGGGTAACATCGTTGAAGCCATTGAGAACTAAATAGGTCTCGATTATTTGTCGTCGCAGTTTCCTTTGTTCTAGTTCTATATTCTTTTTCTTTCTTAAAACTTTTGAATTGTTGCGTCAAATTATGCACATATACTTTGAAATTTCCCTGATATAAATCTACTCGCAAAGTTTCAACATGACGTATTGTTTCATCATTTACGTATCGCACTATAAGAGCATTTTACTGCTCATAACACCTACCCTTTGTCCCAATGCACACTTAATACACTCCTGAATCCATCGTGACTACAAACTTCTTCGTATGCTGAAAACTATTTAGTCTGCTATTAAGACTTTTCTTTTGTCTCGAATACTTTTTTCCTGTTCCTGTTCAATTAAATACCAATGTTTCTAGTGCGTATTCTTTTAGTCGGATTTGTTCGTGTTCTCAAATTACGTCATATGCAACAGTACCTTTTACTCAACGATTGATCACTCAAAATCGCTTGTGGTTTTACCAGCAAAAGTTGTTATCATGTCTTGTACTTTTACACTTGTGTTTTTCAGCATTTCATGTCTTGAGGTCTTAAAGGAAGTAGAGTAAACTACCAAAATTTATGGAGACAGTGGTTCATTTATTACAGAGAATCTATCTCCACTTCAGCTTGTACCGTCGTTCTGTTTTTGCTAACGCAACCAAGAAATTCAGCGCGAAGGCCAAACTATTTGAACTTTTGAATTACTTTCTTTATAGGCAAAATCTGCATTAGCTCATATCCCGTGCTTGGAAAGTTTCCTTTAAATGGAAAGTTTCATGAATTGGCCCCTTATAAATATCCTTGATTAATGCAACAAAATACGAAGTACTGTATCAGAAATAGACCACATGGGAAAATTTTTTGTTGTTGTTTGGAACTTTGTGCCATCATATTAAAACTGAAAGCGGCCGTCTTAAGATATTCCGGGACCGCGAAGGGACTTATCATTTTCCATTTGTGAAAATATTTAAAGGTGTAACTTTGTAATTCGTGTCATCTATTTATCTGTAAAGGCATATTACCTAGAGTGTTTCTGCATTACCGGCCTTGAAGTGTCTCTTCGAGAATTGTAATTATTTAGATGATGTACAATCACATAACCTTAGGATACACTTCCCCTCCAATATAGGTGATATTCACACAAAGAATGGATATTTTTTATGCTAGATGCGGTGAAATTTTGTTATCGTTGATCTTTTCCGTATACCGTTTTTATTTCTTAGAAGTACGATGTTATAAATATACCTGGGTTATTTCTAACTAATTTAGGCAGGTACCTGTTTTTAGGGAATGGGGCAATTCTTACAGAGCGAGAGGATTTTCAGGTCTCCCTCCACCCGAGATCTTTTTAATTTGCGTCGGTTATTCACAATACCTTGAGCACAAACAAGGGCCTGCTACTTCTTACTTCCCCGCTACTTCTTACTTCCCCGCTACTTCTTAGTTCCCTACCACTTCTTAGTTCCCTACTACCACTTCTTAGTTCCCTACTACCACTTCTTAGTTCCCTACTACTTCTTAGTTCCCCTTCATACGTTAGTGAACACGTCACTTTGGCCTGCAGAGCGCGGACGTGGAAATGACAGCAGACGCTTCAAGCATCACCATCGCGGCGGTGCAAGTGATCGCCACGGGCGTGGGCGCCGTGCTCATGGACAAGGCTGGCCGCAAACTTCTGCTCATCGTGTCCTCCGCCGCTATGTGCATCTCGCTCGGTCAGTCTCGCGTGTTGTGAGACTATAAACGGTGCTTCCACTACTTCAGTCAGGTGTTATTTAGGCTAACTGTAAAACCTTACTCCAGTAGGAAAATTTACGTAGTGAACTCCGAAATAGAGGTTGTCTTCTATGTTCGATGTAGAAGAATCCGGCTTCCAGAGATAATCCCGACCTAAGAGAAACTAAATATAGAATAACCTCGATATCAGGAGTGCCTTAATGCGGTACTGAATTTTTGAATTAAAATGAAAAAGTTGGTAGAATGATGGAAGTTGTTTACTTTTGCAGCTTCCTTTTATCAATGCCTTAATATAGATCTACACTCGCTTAAAGAATCAACATACACAATTCTTGTTATGACGTACTGCTTCAAGTCAGGCTTGTGCAATCTTTCTTACAGGGAATGAAGAGTTGCAAGAACAGAATGTTATTTTCTCAATCGTAATTTTATCCCATACAAAAGTGTAGGGCTTAGTACAAAAATAAAGTGCACAATCGAAGTGTGTATTTTATTCTTTATTTCAGTGACCATGGGAACGTTCTTTTATTTGGCTGATGAAGGTGAAGCTGACAACTTGGGCTGGCTGCCTCTGACTTCTTTGATCGTGTTCATCACGGCCTTCAGCATAGGCTTTGGGCCCATCCCCTGGCTCATGATGGGTGAGTGATAAAAGCATTATATCCATCTCCTGACTCATGATGGGTGAGTGATAAAAGCATTATATCCATCTCCTGACTCATGATGGGTGAGTGATAAAAGCATTATGTCCATCTCCTGACTCATGATGGGTGAGTGATAAAAGCATTATGTCCATCTCCTGACTCATGATGGGTGAGTGATAAAAGCATTATGTCCATCTCCTGACTCATGATGGGTGAGTGATAAAAGCATTATATCCATTTCCTGACTCATGATGGATGAGTGATAGAAGCATTATATCCATTTCCTGACTCATGATGGGTGAGTGATAAAAGCATTATATCCATTTCCTGACTCATGATGGGTGAGTGATAACTGCAATGTGTCCATCTACTGGTGCATGATAAATGCATTGTGTTCATCCACTGGTGCATGATGGGTGTGTAATAACTGCATTGTGTCCATCTCTTGGTGCATGATGGGTAAGTGAGAAATGCATTGGGCCCTTCCATCGACTCATACGAGTATCTGAAGTAATTGACAATGCTAAGATACGGTTTTCTGTCCTCAAAACTTAGGTACCGGAAAATATCGTTTGTACTCTCACTGTAAACATATTCAAAAATCATCTTGACCTTTATTGGATAAAGAATCTCATCACATTCTAAAATACTGATGCAAGGTCTGATTGTAACTCCAGAGAGAGAGAGAAAAAAACAATAAAATGAGTATTCACTCATAATTAACCAAATGACATCAAAATCTTTTTTATTTTTAATAACTATAGTCTTTGTAGTGCCTCATGTGATAGCAACGTAACAGTAATATAAAAGAAATGTCAAAGTAACAATTCTTATATTATTGATGATTGAAGTCCCTGAATTCGTAGGGTCCTTCGCCTGCAAAACGGCCGCTCGCTTAGGTTAAACGGACGTACTGGTGCCCGTGACGGTGGTGATGGCGGTAGAGTGGTGGTAATGCTAATAGTTATTCGAACAGTAAAATAACTGCATTTTTTTGAAATAATGTTCAAATAGTGCCTAATGTTAACCGTTATTTGTCTAACGCCAACATTCACTGTGCAAACATTAAGATGGCGTATCGCTAAGAGAAGATGCGTAAACGACGGGGCTGTGGGTAGACGGGGGTAGCATGAGAGGACTAAATGCGCATCGTTCTGTTGTTTCTCTGATGAGACAGCAATTACTAGTCCGAACATATATCTCAAAACTTGGACCAGACGACCAAAAGTGACAGCAAAAAAGCACCTTCATTTGGTTACTGGGCCAAGACGTACTGCCTCAGTGTTGTATAGCAACTGATATCTAACTTTATAACTGCTGGAAATGTATCGGGGCAAAGAGAACATGAGACTTGGGCAGGTGGTCGTTTTACTCATGTGTGTACTACTGACGTGTGTTCACAGAAGTCTAGAGTGAAGCCATCAACGTGTCAACTGGACATTCGAATAATGGACTAATGTTCTCTTTACGGATAAGTCCACTTTTGGTCTCCAAAGCAATTCTCGAAGGGTTCGCATTTAGGAATAACCTGGAACATATCAACCCTCAAAATGGTGAAATGAGTCAAATATGAAGCTAGATCAATAATAGTGTGGGCTGGGATTATGATGATCACTCGAACAGATTTCCATGCAGTGTTACGAGCAAACTAGCAAGGTTCAACGATTGCCTTTTATGGGAACAAGACCTTAGCTCCTCATATTCAGTTGTTACGAAGTGCTGTGAGCCCTGACATTTTACTGATGGATGATAATACTCGTCCTCGAAGAAAGAAAATGGTATGTATTATAGTTGTCTTCTTGGGAACTGAAGATATTACTCATATGGAGTGGCCTGCTAGCTCTCTCGGACTAAAATCCTACATAGCATGTCTGATGCGCTAGGAAGATGAGTTGTTTCACGTCATCTTATTCCTACTACTCTTCAGGACTTACAGGCTGGTCTTCAAAAAGTATAGGCGGTAATACTTCAAAATAAGATGACTGCCCTCATTCTCAGGAGGCCACGTTGTTATCTCAGGTGATCACAAGCCACATAGAGGAAGTAGAATCACATTTATACATAAGTGTGTGAAATTTCCTACAAGTGAATGAAATAAAAGTTCATTTTTGATAATTTCATCAAAAAAATATGATAATTTCATCAATTTATTGATTCTTCATATTGTACTATTATGTAATACAGAGTGCGGCAACATAACTTCCTTTTTTCCAAGGGGTTTGCTTTGAAAAAATGGAAGTTATGTTGTCGCACCCTGTACTAATTTCAGGTAAAATGAGGACAGGAAAGACAACTTTCACTTTGTTTCAATTTTGCACACCAGTGAAATTTATTGCCTTGTTAACGAGAGTTTTCATTGTGCGCTAACCTCACTAACACTAAGTAAGGATTGTTTTGACTCAATTTTACATTATAGGGTAATTTTTGTAGTATTGCCCTCCTATCAGCGTACATCTTTTTCAAATTCCCGTATTATGAGAATGGTAGTGCCCGACAACGCTGTCAGTTACTCGTCTCACTTTGAACTTCGCTGTCGTGTTGAACTAATGGGTTCTGTTACAGTGTGTCAATTCCTTTAGTTGGATCATTGTTACCGGATTACTTGTCGCGAGAAACTTTTACTTTCTTTGAATGCTGATTAAATTATAAAATATGATCGTTAATCAGAACAGAAGTTACTCCCTAATATGTATGAACTCAAAACATTATTGGATTCACCAGTACTGAATAATATTGTATGATTGTAGCAGAAAACTAGTGATTTCATTTTTATTACACTCTCAGCATCCCAACCGTCGGAATTAGTTGAGCAGTTCCCTGAAAATGTTCAGCAAAATGAGAGTAGTATTAGATGACTGTGATCGACCTTTACTATATTTTCCAAAGAGAAAACAGAATGCTTCGCTACAGAAATTCTTCGGCACTTAAATTCCCTGTTATTTAATAAGTTATGTTAAAGGTTTTCAATTACCTGCCTGTTATTGAAATTAAACGTGAAACGCAACTGGTTATTGCAAAGAATCGCGATGCTCTCCCTTTAATCAAGAACTAGAGGAATAAAACTAATTTCGAACAAAATAGCTATTGTTAGATTATTTCCTGGGTGGCGACATGGAGCGTCGTTGTAAGTTTGAGTGTTGAATGCCCAGGTGAGCTGTTTGCTGCGGAGGTTCGTGAGATCGCAGGCACCTTGGCCACGCTCACCAACTGGCTCATGTCCTTCATCATCACGCTCATCTTCCAGCCTCTCAGGGTGAGTCTCGTCTCGGTTGCTGG
>VCRD01001354.1:115073-145533 GCA_006783055.1 Trinorchestia longiramus
AACTAGTAGGTTTCGTCTAGACCTATTGGAGACCATCGTTGGCCAATTTTTTGCAAATGTTTTCACCGATGTGTAATTATTAAACGCTCTTAGGGGCTACCAAGTTCAACCTCTGGTTACTTAATTGTATTTTTCTGTAACCTTCCAACGTTTGATAATCTAATTTTGGAATCTTTTTTAACTTTCCCCTGCAAATTGTTTAGATTGTATGCAGTTAATCTATGCCCTGTGCAGGGCTAAGTCTTAGGATACATGTACCTTTAGTGTTTAGTTTCGTAGTGTTCAGTGTTTAGTTTCAACGAGAAAAATCAACTACTGATCCACGAAAAATTATTCCGTTTAACTTTCCTAGTTTCGTAAACTAACTAGCGTTCCGTTAATTGCATGCCATTCACTACAGACAATTATTGTAGCCACGCATTAGAGGAAAAAACTGAATCAAAATATTTGAATCAAACGCTTTATTTCTAGTGCAATAGCTAATGCTGGGGAGATGAATATGTGTGAATGTATCTACAGTAAAATTAACTTGATGTATAAATAATTCATTCAGTTTTATGTATGGTTCTTTTAATTTTTGCAAGACTTAATTAATACGTTGAATTAATACCATTGTCTTTTATCCATGAGATTGATAACACTTAATTTCAAAGAACTTTCATTAAGGCAAATAGGTTTTATACCCACAACTAACCAGTTATTAAATAAGTTGAAAACGGTATGGAAAATTGATCTTATTTAATGTTTTTCACAACTGTCCTCACAGTTTTGAATGAACTATTTCAGTGGTAGATGTAGTAGTAGTAATTCAAATTCACTAGCGCTTCAGTGGCTCAGACTGAGTGGCGCCGAAGGCTTGAACACTATCACACAACTACTAAAATTATAATATTATGAATAGCTTTTATACAACAATCCCTTCAGCTTTCGAAAAACAAATTTCAGAACATGGATGATTCCATTCAACAGCATCAATTATCAGACAAAATATGATCACTTTTGAATCGTTATTCCAAAACGAAAAAGCACTGACCAGTTAAACGATGTCCTTGTATACAATTTTAAACCTTGGCCTGTGTACTCGAAGCATTTCGAAAGTCTTACAGGATTATTCTGACTTCTTGGTACAGATCGTCAGTTCTGTAAACTCAGCAATCATTGGAGAACTTGGAGATTGTGAACAAGCCTTGCGGTACTGCCAAGCATAAGGCAGTTTTCCAGCCTAAAAACATTTCCTCCGTTAACAGACGGCGATCCACGACTGGGGCGTTTACTGGCTTTTTGCCATCGTGTGCGCAGTTGCGTTATTCTTCTCCATCTTCCTGGTGAAGGAGACCAAAGGGAAATCAATCGAAGAAATTTCGTACATGTTTGGAGGCCCTCAACCTGTCAGTTCGAACCAACCAAAGAAGGAGTCTCGTAGCTCTTTGAGTCGTAAAGGATCTGAGGGATCAGACAATAAGAGCTTCAAGTTCTAAAATTTACCTACCCCTTAAATGCGACTTCTGCAAATTTCGAAATGTACAACTCGTGGTTTCACAACATTGAGTTATTGATTCCTTTATCACTGAGTTCTCTACTGAATGAACGAAGGACGTTCTTTAAACTAATGTTGCGTAGGTACGAGTTGTGCACCGGCATTCAAATTCTCATGTGCTCATTTCTCTTCATCATCACGCTCATCATCCAGCCCCTCAGGGTGAGCGTCGTTTCTGTTGATGGGTAGTTGTGGTTTTCTCGTTCATTTTGTGATTCATTTTATTTCACAATATGTAGTTCTTCGTTGTCTGTATCACAACGAACTGATATGACTGCCTATTAAAGAGTCTAATAAACAAGGATTTCACTATAGTGTTTGCTGGAATTGTATTTTGCCAATTTTCTACACTTTTCATTTATTCATACATAGGCATCATTGTAGTCTTTTCGTGTATTTCATTCCCTCAAGGACTGAATCCAGAAACTACCGTAAAATAGTCAGCATTTTTTACTTCATTGTTACTTCACAGAACTCTCATGATACAAATGTTTTTCGTCTTATATTTGGTAAACTTGTGTGAGACTAGCGCCAGAGGTCTCGTAAAATTTTTTTGTAAAACCTGAAAAATGTAAATGCAGGCGGTTCACGTTTCATTTAAAACGCTACAATCTAACGCGCTATAGATTTCAGTCCACGTATCTTCATCACTGATAATTATTCTATTTCGTCTAGGTTGCTTGAGTTTTGCTAATTTTAATTTTTTTTAATAAGGTGTAATTATTAAACGTTGCTTAATAATGCTGAATTTAACCTCTTCGTACAGATTACCGTTTTTTACTGCCTTACAAGTGTAGAGTCTCTAATTTTGGAGTCCTTTCATTTTTATTGAAAATTGTTTTGATCGTACGCGGTAAATCTAGCCGCTTTGCAGGAGTAGGTACACACGACACAGCTAAACCAATCCTATTGAAGAAGAAAAGCTTAGCCTCTGATGCTTTAAAATCATTTCCGTTTGAACTTCCTATTGTCGAAAATAAATTATCCATTCGTTGATTACATACCTAGCTGCAATTAGCAATTACCGAACTCTCGCTTTCAATAAGAATGCTCAGTTAATTTTTCAAAAGCAAACGTTTATAATGCAGTAGTAAGATATTTTAATAAGAGGCATGTTTTGAAGTAAGTCCCTTTTCCATATAAAAATAACAATTTTTGAACGCCTTTAATTTTACGTGAGAACCAGGACCTTAACGTACTTTCCTACGTAATTTCCACCTATGTTAGGGCATTTATCGTGTTGTACAACGAGCATACTTCCCTTCTCATAGAAACCTACTGCTTGATTTACTAATCAATGCGACACAGCCATTATTACATCATGGGCGTCGTTGTTCTGAACGCTTCTTTAAGTGTGAGAACAAATGACAAAATTGTTCCAATAGAATGTTCTAGGTTGTTCCAATGATGTAATCAATAGTTTTTTCAATGTATTTGTACAAACTAGGCATTGTGCATTGGTATTTCGTTCCATTAGGTTATCATCATGGCAAAAGGAAAAGAACTAACAAATTTTCAAAAAGAACTCATTGGTAAACGATGAAAAGTTAGTAAAAGCTACAGGAAAATGTTATGTAACTTAAATATTTCATATACTACTATTGGTTCTTTTATTGCAAGGTATCAAAAAATAAAAATGTTGAAAATCAAAGAAGATCTCTTAATCCATGCCAGATTTCTCTCGGATCTTCGTGGAGATTGCTACGTCAAGTGAAACAGACTCCAATGATTTCTTGTAAAGAGTTGCGAGAAAATTTAGTTTTATTAGGAATTAGTGTTACTGAACGAACAAAATGCAATAAAATTCATGAGAATATTCTAAAGTTACGATCATATAGGAAAACATTGCCATTGGAATTTGTTCTTGAAGATAAGGATAAGCAAGAACTATTTTGGGAACTAGTTTCGTGGGCTGACGAAGCTAAAATTGAGCTTCGACGTGAAAACATGACTGGAGGAAAGACAGCCCCTTGAAACTGAAGAACACAATTCCTTCAGTGAAAGTTAGTGGTGACTAGATGTTTCTCCGCAAAAGGTACTGGGAATATAGCAGTAATTGAATAAACTCCGCGGCATAACTAGGTATTTTGAAAACAAATATATTAGTTCGAAAGCTTAACCTTCATGAAGGTTACAATCTCGTAGTAAGCACACTGCTAAGTGTACGAATAATTGGCTAGCTGGATATATTGACACTTTACTAAAATTACCAACTCACTCTCCAGACACAATCCCAATGAAGAATTTGTGGCCTTATCTGAAAAGTCGAATTCTCTCTAGAGCTAAAACTAACAGAACTCTTGGATCTTAAAAACATATGCGAAGAAGAATGGAATAAAAATGACCTTAAGAACTTGCAAACAATAACTGAACTACAAGCAGAGATTGGTTGCTGTTGAAGTGAATAGTTGCTATGATACCAAGTATAGAATGATTGTTATGTGCTCAATGGATTTTGTTTTGTGCAGTTTCTTTTTTCACCCCTGCAAATTAAAAAATACACTTTCATTCATTCATTTGAGTTTTTATTGTTTCTATGCATATTTCGTCATTATGTACCTGTGTAAAAATTATTAAAGCTATAACAACCTCTTTCATTCGTTAGAAGTGTATTGGATTGAAAATTTCTTGATGTGTAATTTATTTGTTTCTCTTCCATTGAATGTCATTGAAAAATTTAACTTGTTATATAAGTGACGAATTAAGTATTTTTGGGGTATTGCTCTTTATACACTTGAAAAATATGTGTTAAACTTTTATACTAGTGTAGTACATGAGCCCAGGCAGATTGATGGCACTTGATTTTATTGAACTTGCATAAATGCATATTTCTTGTATCATCACTGTTCATCTGTAATTGTGTTCCTTAAGAACATTAGTAAGAATATTCTTATTCCTATTCTTTCATTTCTTGCGGCGTTGCTCATACTATTGCATAAAATAATCGCCCAAATATTTAAATTTCTAGGTATGAGTTCTTTTACTACAATTCATTTGGCCTTAAGTAAACCAATCTATTTTTAAAAACTCGCTTTCAAACCTGCGTGATGCTTTCTAAGAGAATCAATTCCAAGACAAAGTATATAAATGTACTCTTCAATGATTATTTGAAAAAATTATTTCGACTGATCATTTGAATGAGAATTTGAAAATTGATTTAATTTCTTGGTCTGTATACCAGGAACGTTAAAAACATAACCGGACTGATTCAAGCTGCTACGTAGAGCGCATCAGTCTTGAAGAAGTAGCAGGCATTGACGAACCTTGTTGATTTCAACGAGCTTCATAGTACTGCTATGTGTTTTGCCATTTAGTAGCCTAGCGAATTTTCTTCTGTTAACAGACGGCGGTCCACGACTGGGGCGTTTACTGGCTTTTTGCCACCGTGTGCGCAGTTGCGTTATTCTTCTCCATCTTTGTGGTGAAGGAGACCAAAGGGAAATCAATTGAAGAAATTTCGTACATGTTTGGAGGCCCTCAACTTGTCAATTCGAAACAGCCAAAACAGAAGTCAGGGGGCTCGTTGGGACGTCAAGGGTCTGAGGCATCAGAGAGTGAGCCCTTCACCTTCTAAAATTTCCCTACTCCTCACATGTGACTTCTGTAAATTTCGAAATGTACAACTGGCGGTTTCACAACATTGAGTTGATTCCCTTATTACTGAGTTCTCGACTGTACGAACGGAGCACGTTCTTTAAGCTAATGTTCCTTAGGTACGAGTTGTTTACATTTACCGGCATTCAAGTTCTAATTTCTCATATTACGGTGTCCATGTGCTGCGAGTTACTGAAAATGTTCGAACTTGTGATCCTCATCAAGGCCTCTAATTTCGTGAGCATGTCTACTTGTTATTGATATTGTGTAGCATTTGTGTGTACTTCTTGAAGACAATAGCGAACATCAGTGGCAAATTTTTCACGTATTTAATGGTGTGAAGAGTTTAATAGGCATGTAGATTAGTTTGTTTTTCTTAAGTCATGGTCTGAGTAAAGTTTGGAGAATCGACTGAAGTTCCTTCTTATTCTGCATTCCAGATGTATATTATTAAGGTGCAACAGTTCTCCTGAGTATTATCATTTTATAAAATTGTCAGACCTGATAGTGCTATCATGTGTCCTTGACATGAGCGTCATGCAACAGCTGTATTACAAGCCTTGGTGTCATTTCGTTTAAGTTTGCACAATCTATTATATTACGTATAATATTCAGTTTAAATTTTTTTATCTTTAGTTATCGTTGGAAATTTATTTTATGTGCACGGTACATAATTAATTCACGATTTATGAAGTTACCAAGTTTTCTATTTCATTTTATTTCGAACAAACTTCATGGATTAACTTTGAAATGATCCGGATTCTTGAATGTACGAAATTTCGGGCATTTTTATTTTAATAATACGAGTCTGTGATAAAATCCCCTGCCATAACTCGCTACTGTTACATTACGGTAAATTTAATCGATGAAATGTATCATGGCATTGCATGTTATAGACAATAGTTGATGAAGATATTGTAGCAGCCTGAGCTTGGAAAAATGATTCGATTTTGTAGTTAAAATAGGAACAATATATTCTGTGTATTATTCAAGATAGAGGTGAAATAAATTTTATTAATGTAAATAACACTCGTTTTTCTTACATTGGATAGTTGTGACTTTATTTAAGTGCCTGTAAATTTAAGGATTATAGTATGATGTATCGACTTGAAAGTTTTCCAAAATACGTAGGGACGCGGAAGTGGTTCATCGATGCCTGAATAGCTTGCGACATGCGTAGAGTACGGAAAGTGCGTCTGTAAAGAACACCGGAAGGCAAGCTAGCTCCTGTTGGGAATGGAAGATGCGTAGGGGTTAGTTAAAATTTCTGGCCGTTTTGATGGGTTAAAGTCTCGCCCTCTTTCCTTCATGGTCGAGGAGTGTGGGTGTGCCAGAACATCGTCAGTCTGACGCTACAGACCTGAACTAGCGTAGGCTGCTGAGTACAGCGACTCACGCTTCTCAAGTCGGGCTGAAGTTGAGAACCTCGAAGTTCTATGATCTAGTGCCAGAGTTTTTGCAGTAATGTGAATGATCTACTTGTCCCGCTACTTTTTATAATACTGAGTTGAGCTAAATGAACATTCAAAAATCTGATTTTTGATTTCACGAGTTTTTATATGCGAGCTTTGCCATTTCTTTTAAAAGCCGACAAAATAAAGTCCTAAAACGCTTATCAATCTTAACTCCAAAATTCTTCACAGTAAATTGACAAATTTTGGCTCAATGGACATTCGCTTTTATATTTTCACTAGCTTGTGATTCTCGAGTGATGTGTTAAGTGATCCGTAGAACACTACAGTGTAACACTCGGCGTAGAACACGAGTACGTAGAAGATTCTGCGTCGAACACTAGTACAGAGAACACTGCGTAGAACACTAGTACAGAGAACACTGCGTAGAACACGAGTACAGAGAACACGAGTACGGAGAAGATTCTGCGTAGAACACGAGTACAGAGAACACTGCGTAGAACGCGAGTACGAACATGAACACATAAAATATGAAAACGTTAAACGCTGTACGGTGCTGCTGCCAGCGCCCGATCGGCTTAAATCAAATTATATTCGAGTGCAGAGAGATACGGTAGACGTACGATCAAAAATGAGAGATCATTCGTTTAGTAGGCCCTGTTTTTCACATTCGAAGTTGCCAGTGACTTACGGCAGCCAATAATGCCATTGCATGTGATAGCGCGTATGCATACTAAGTACAAGTGGAAAAAGTAGTGGAAGAAGCTACGCTGCATTCGAAATTTTTAGAATGATCATGAAAAGAATATCCTGTTTACAGTTTCTGATAAATGTATGGTGAAGAGCATACAATTCAGTACTTACGAAGCGATCAGTCCTGAATATGTTCAGTGCTGTAAACTACTAAAGTGAAAGCTGTGCAATACGTTCGTTACAAAAAATCAATTTTCGATTGTTTCGTGGGGACTCCACTTCAGGTTGTCTACTTGGCTAGAGAATGAGATTGGCAAAGCTTTTGCTCAATTGGTTAACGTTAACCCTGTATCTAATTGAGGTTGAAGTTCTTCAAATGTGCGATTTTTAGTGAAATCGCTGAATTATCTGGAAAATACACCTCCAAATCTTCTTCCCCTGCTCTTCCTCCTCTGATGTGCAGCTTAGTGAAGATTTCAGTCCTATCTTTTCATCATCTAAACAAAATAATCAATAGGTGTGTTCGTTCAGAAAACAGCAGCCGGTTTAAAAATGTCAATAGCAAAAAAATGCTAAAGTGTAATACATGAGTGTTATTTATTGTTAAACTATTTACCAATGAAAATAAATAGAGAAAACTCACATTCTTTATTGATTTTTCCAATCTTTCCATTTCTTCTGCTTGTCCCTTTTCTCTTCTTTGTTCAACTTTTGCAACCTTAATATCAACTCCTCTGATGCAGCCTTTTATTTTTTTTTATTTCTCTGTAGTAAAAAATCTGCTTGTCTTCCACGGTATTTTTAAGTGTATCCTGATGACAAGCATCATAAAAATCATGAAAGGTTTGCCTTGAAAGCCTGTAATTGTTTTTTCTGCGAGCTTTGAAATGAACCTGCTAGCTGTTTCGTGCAGTTTTCTTCATTTTTCATTAATTTTTCTAGCTTAGCAGTACAATCATTTAAGTATGTATTTAGTATCTTAGCTTTTCCTCGCAAAATTAGAACTTCCTGTATTGTACAGTACTATGTTGAGAGACGTACTAGTGATAGAACTTCCTGTATTGTACAGTAATATGTTGAGAGACGTACTAGTGAGTAATTGAATAATGATTCACACCGTGGTCAGCATATTACAAGATCACCTAGTCGTGACAGAATGTAAGTTTATGTAGAAATCTGAGATAAAAAATGCCAAGAGATTAGACACTTAATCACAGCATCAAAAGTGATCCTTCTCAGCCGGCAGGGATAAAGAAGTGTAATTTTTTTCACCCGGTGAGTTCTTGAATCCAACACTCTGATTACATCAATCATCTGGCAACGTTGATCATTGTGTAACAAGTTACTGAATCTAATCACTACTGATTGACTGTTTTCTGGCTGAACTTGTTTACAGTGCGACTTTCATGTGTCAGTACTTCAGTGGTACATTGAGCAGCTACACTGGTCCCTAGTCTCTTCCTCGCAAGGTAATAGTTGTGTAGGTTGCATCCTTACACAAATCAGATATGCATCTAGGACAACTCATACAATCATTTATCTCAATTTTTTTATATATGTGTCATCTCATTTTTCGGATAGTCGTCAAAACCGACCTCTAAACAAGTGATGGTAGCTCTACAGGTTTCCACGAGGTGCAATAAATGTGCACATACTTGATCAGTGTTAATGTCGCTACCTTCCGCTTGAGTCAAGACTAGATTTCAGGTTTGTTTTATCACAGTTTTTCCCTTTCCGTACGAACATCATTCACAACTAACAGTAAAATTTAAATGTGAAATCGAGTTTTTTCGTAGTGCTCTTCAAATGTTGCAGTAGAACGAATGAAAACTTGTTCAGCTTCTATTTTTTTTAATATACACTTTACGGTAATGTTTATGGTTAAAGGATACCAGGATTGTAATTTGGATGGTATTTACATTTGCCTCTGAACAAACAATTTTCTTGTTCATTTATAAATGAACCTGCTGAACGCTATGCCCTCATTTTAATTAAAGAGTGTTTAGCTAGTTGTTTACGTTTTTGGCTGCTGGTTACCGAATTTTTAGTACTTAATACTGAATTTGTTGGATCCATTGAAGAAAGACGTTTCTAATGTAATTACAGTTACGGAACTCATGGTTTTTTTTTACCGATGCTAAATTAGCAAAGTTTCCTCCGATGCTTCACAACTATGAGGTCTACCACCAAACTTTTATTACACAGTCACGAATTTTAATGATCGCATTCCTTAGTTAAAAGCTGAAAATTGATGAAACAACAACACAAGTTAAATGATTTTGGGAGATGTAAAATATTCTACAAATAGCAAGTCCTGAAAAAGTTAGACGTTGCAGATACATTACTGTACATGGTCGTAACCGCATTGTATGTGATCATTTCTATGGAAATTATATTTTAACGCATGGAAAGTTATTCTTCTCAGTATTATCTCGACTATAATGAGTGGTATGCACAAAATATTATGCAATGTGACCCACAAAATACTTCTCACCAGCGAAAGCCACAAGTTGATAAAAAACTGACGTAGAAAAGTGAAACAAATATCCCATGAAAATATATGTTCTCAAGTTCCACTTCTTGTGATAGAGACCTCGATGATTTTACAAGTGCATTACCATCATTATAAATATTTATATTACGATTCAAATTGCTATTGAGCAGCTTTTTTTATTGTTAATCAGTACTACGCAAATAAATCTCCAACCAAAGTAAAAAGAGCATTTGTGTGTAAATAAAACTTGAATATGAACATTGTGACTGTTAACAATGCGGTCAGCACATGGAGACCAAATCGCATCACAAATCCAAACAAGGGTCCTCCACAACGCTCCTGAATGACTATTCTGAATCGTCATTGTCTCATTTCTAACAGTCTTTATGTTTCCTTCATTTTGTTTCGTTGTCTAAATTGTCCCATACAGAAAATATAATGAAATCAGAAAATCTGCGACTCACCCACTTCTGCTATTCTAAAAATAACATTATTTATTATTGATCACTTGCTTCTGTTGCGGTGCATGAGTAAATTAGATCGTACGTGACCTTGACAGTTATCTTTCGATAGATGCAACGCAAATGTTGTGGTATTCTTACGAGAATACTCTACAACGCATTTAAAATGTTGTTTTTGGGGTAGGATCCAGCTCGATTGACGAGACACTTGAAGTCTGAGTAGGATAATCAGTTGAAAATATTCTGTCTCGCACTATCATTGAATTCTAAATTTTAGACTTAAGTGTTGGGTAACCACTCGTGAAGTGGAGGGCGACTGTTTTCTACCCTGATCATGATACTGAGCTTCTACCGTCCAGCTACCAAGCATTAGAATAAAAAACGGAAACAGGAATGAGCTGTTTGGTCCATTCTTAGGTTCCTATTCAAATTCCATGCCGTCTAACGTAAAGGTATCAACCACTCACCTGAACCTGAATGCATATACTATACACGATAGCATGTACTTAGAATTAGGAAACTCTAGACTATTATCATACTAGACAGTTCCCGGGGAAATTCCACAGTTTAGAAGTGAGTAATTTGAAATTATTATATCGACGAATATATTAAAGATTGGCAAATTATTTGATTTTGAATGAATATATGGAGAACTTCCATTCTGTATCTTATCTACCAATAACACAGCCTAGGTAGTACTCGTGTAAATTCCACAGTTTAAAAGTGATGAAATTAAGGGTCTATGAAATACAATACATTTTTCCAGTTTTACCCATGGTACTATCAGAACCTGAACATTTTTCATGAATATATGCACAACTTCCATTCTGTATTTTATCTACCGATAACATAGGCGTGTACGAGGAAAAGGCGAATAATAGGAAAAAATGGCATATTTTATAGAAATCCAGCACCATTGGTATCCACAATACAATGCTTGTAATACATGCATACCCGTTCCGATTTCAGTTCAATAATTTTTCCTCAGTAATAGATAGGAAGTAATGGGACGAACACACACATAGAGGGAGATACATTGTGTATTATATAACTGGACTTAAATTGTTTTTTCGAATTACATTGAACTAACTGAAGAAACCATTGTTTAATATTTTATTAACTGTATCGTACCACATTATATCTACTTTTTAACAATCAAATCTACTTCTGTATCAGATATCTGCTTTTTTAACTGTTTATTTTATACAGACATTTAATATTCATTGGCATCAATATCATTTAATACTCATAAATTATTTGATTATTTCATTTAAGTCGATTAACCTCATTTTAGACCGTTAGCAATCAACCAATGATGTTTCACTGAAGCTTAGCGTTTTATTTTAATTGCATTCATATTGTATTCTGAATGTGATTTTTCTATCATTATTATTGTACTATGAAAAAACTTACAATAGTTACAACTGCTTGAATTACACATTTCATTCCGTAGAATAGTGACATTTACTGTACTTATTTTTCGCTGTCGACTGCTAACGAGTGAAATTTTAAGAATCTACTTATGATATATAATAGACAGTGAATATTCATCTCTCTGTCTCAGTGTGTGTTCGTCCCATTACTTCCTATCTATTACTGAAGAAAAATTATGGAACTAAAATCGGAACGGGTATACATGTATTACACGCATTGTATTCTGGTTACCAAAGGCGCCGGATTACTACAGGGTGGCCCATAAGTTAATGACCCTTTTAAAAATTCTATAACTATAAAACTAAGAATGGTTGACAGATGAGGTTACTTCTATATTGAAGAGGGATTTTTAAAGTTTTTTTGGTGTATTCATACTACCAACAGTTAACACTTATCCATGTTAACAAGTTTTATAGTTATAGCGTTTTTAAAAAGGTCAGTAACGTATGGGCCACCCTGCATAAAACACGCCATTTTTTCCCGTTATTAGTCTTCTTCTCTTGCACGGTCATGTCATCACTAGATAAGATACAGAATGGAAGTTCTGTTTACATGCATGAAAAATATACAGGTTGTGATAATACTACTGGTATAACTAAAAAATGTACTTTATTTCATAGATCCTTAATTTTATCACTTCTAAACTGTACAATTTTCATGGGTACTATCTTGGCCACGTTACCGGTAGATAAGATGCAGAATGAAAGTTTGTATATATTCATGAAAAATATTCATTTATAACATAACAATTCGTTGAAAATCTTTAATATGTTCGTCTTCATAATAATTTCAAATTAGTCAAATCTGAAAAATGTATTTTATTTCATAGATCCTTAATTATATTACTTTTAACCCGTAGAATTTCCACAGGTGCTATCTCGACCATGTTATCGGTAGATATGATTCAGAATGGAACTTCTATACGTATTCATGAAAAATATTCATTGAAAACACAATAACTCATATTAAATCTTTAATACATTCGTCTATAAGATGATTTCAAATTAATCAAATCTAAACCGTGGAATTTCCCCGAGAACTATTTCGTTACGTTTTATTTTGAGACCATACCTAATTTATGTGAACTTCAACAACGAATGTTTTGAAAAATTACAATATTACACTGTCCAGTAGATAGAGCTTTGCCTTGTTAACAGGCCAAGATCTATTTTTTTTGAGTCTGTAATTTGTAAGTATACCGTTTTAAGAAACGTAAGACATTTATTTTATCAGACTCATTGTGGACTAAACCTGACAACCATCACATACAAAGCCTTGTCTAACATCGATAACGATTTTCATGTATCGCCCCTGATCAGCGTAAACAAGATACGCGTTCCGTGACGAACAGTTTTCTCGTACGATTGCGTTGATCATTCGCTTTTTCATAAGAAAAAACAATTAGAGATACGAAGAAATCACGTGCAGGAAAATCTTATCGAGGAAGTTAAGACTGATGATCTCCTTCTCTAGCAGGCATTTTTCACCAGTTTCGCTGGTTGAGAAATTAGAAAATGTACATTTATTCCGCAGTTAGTCGTATAGCATTGCAGTAAATGTGGTGATGTGGCTGATCGTTGACAAGCTCCAGTGATACCTGGTCACATGGATATCATTTGTGTCTTGCTGTGGAGCGAAGAAACAATTCATCATAACCACTAGTATACAGGCCACCTTTTCTCTATATTTTTACATATAAAGAATTTGTGTTTGTTCTTCTTCGTAGCCGAACATGTCTTAAGAATATTTACTTTACAATACTTTACTACAGTAAGTAACGTAAAGTTTCTTTACTCGCTAATCAGGGGTGGTTAGTGAAAGTCATAGCTGCCTTAATTATCAATTGGTTTGTGAGCCTGTTGTGAGTTAAGCATTAAATTATTTTGACTTCATAAAACACGCAAGGATTTGTTTTAGATACTGCGATAAGGATATGAAATATTTCAACAATGAGGATAATGATGACAGTTATTATAATAGTCAATAATAATGATGATATCCATGAATGACTTCTCAACCTTGACGATCAACAAGTCTAATTAGTGGTAAAAAATAAAAGCGTTATAGTTTACTCAAACTAACGAGATTACTCGAGCGAATGGTCAGTCCTTTCTAATTTCACATTTCTATTGTGAACGACGGCTAAAAAATTTCCAATGCCAAAAGTATTGTAATTGATGGTTAGCTTTTTTTGTTACTATAAATGTAAAATATTATTTTCTATTACTTATTTATTTGAGTTTTTTGTGGAAGTTGTCACTAGAGAAAAGAGAAAATATACTGTGCATCCTGATTACGCTTTTGGGTTGTTAATCCCTTATGTATCAGATAATGTAGGCATTATGGGCTTTTCAGTAAACATTGAAGTATTTTTGTTCAAAAATAGTGTTAAGGAGATGTATCTCTGCAGACCGAATTAAATTAAAGCGACCTAATGTCCAGTTTCTCCTCACACTCGTTCTGAAAAATATTGAAAACAAAGCTACACATCGATGTCTTTCGTAAAACAACGAACGTACGTTATACGTTATCAATAGGTGGTTTAAAACAGCAGACGTGCGTAATTTTCAGTGTTTCACTACACAGTGTATCCTGTACAGTGATTTCCACATTCATCATAACAAATGCGAAGATATCCGTTAGCACGAGGCGTCGAGTTACTCCTGAGAAGAAACTTGACAACATCACCAGGCTCTTTCGCTGGCAGCTCTTTAAAGCTTAAAACTTTATTGAATGTATTTTGAAGTGTTGTTGCGCATCCCAATCTCACACTAAAGTTATGAATTTATCAATCGGAATAAAACCTGCGTTGGTGCGGCTCCTTGAAGATTCATTAGGTACAACTGCAGCGTGTTATACACCGAAGAACACAGAGAGAACAACAATATGTACTGTTGAACCTATACCTTTTTATAGTTTTTTCATTTATTCAACAGTTTAGCAGTTTTCTCAGTTCTGCAATGCCAAGCGGTTTTCAACGTATCAACCGAGGAAAAACAAAGAACAATCACATTACGGACGATCAGATAAAAACAATCTAACTCGCGTACGAAGCTCCTTAATAGGAAGCAGCAAGTCTCTCTCCCCTCTTACCCAGTTGGAAAGATTAACGACTGTTATCGACATACGAAGTTGCCCAAAGCTCAGGCTGACACAAGTACTGGACTTAGTAACTGAATTGTTTTTCAACAATTATTTAGCATTGTTTCCAAAAGAAAGTTAGACGCCGGTGGTCTTAGTAAAATTAACACGTTTGTAGAAAAATTAGTATCTCCATCAGCCGTATATGCATATAAGAGTACTGGCCTCCAGAAACCCGAAGCATTTCCTCCGTCAACCTGAATAAAATACACATTAAGGGTTCCGAATGGATTAATGATGTAAGATCATAACCAATGACATAAAATGAATATATACCACTACGAACACTGAAATCTTTTACCTGAACAAAAGTTAGTCTAGTTTTAAGGCATAACTTTCATAACTCTAGCTCTAAGTTATTTGTATTTCAAGAAATATGTTTTTTCTTCAGAGTTTATGTGTTGTACAAAGGATATATCGCATGCAACGCAGGCGTCCTTGTCTCCCTCTGTATATTCTAAGGCTGGTGTAATTTTCTCTTTTTTCAGCTATAAAAGAGTTTTTCAGCTGCAATTACCGATCATCTAGCAACATGAGTGACCCAAATATTGTCAATTTGGGCTCTCCCGCTCACAAGAATCAGTACATCACGGCAGCAGCTGCAGCCCTAGGTGCCTTCAGCATGGGTACAATCTTAGGTTACTCCTCCCCAGCTGGGGTCCAACTCACCGGTGGCAATAGCAGCTCACTCAACTGCTCCTTTGTTAGTGATGACGGGCCTCTTTCTGATGATCAGAACTCCTGGTTCAGCTCCACAGTTAACGTCGGTGCACTGATTGGATCCCCCCTTGGTGGATTTTGTATGAATGCGTTAGGTCGTCGCACTACCATGATGGCCACCATCGCACCTTTCCTGCTCGGCTGGTTTCTAATAGGTAGGTGCCTGTGGTAGTTGGGTGTCTATCATATCCTTCAGTGTAACTTCTCTCAGTAGTGTATCTCTTTAAATAGAATCTGTTATTAATAGCCTAAGATTTACTACAACAAAAATATTTAAAAACAATTGGCGATAGTTCTCTTCAGGCCATTATAACTATTGACTACAATGCACCTAAAATTGAAGCTCTGACAGCACTACCGTCACCCGTAGTGAATACATCTCTTCATCATCCAAGTTTCGTGACAGTAATTTAATCAGAGTAAATATAATTGTTCCTGTGAGTGCATTGTCCACGATGTCCACGATGCCGAACTCACCATAGCTCGTTTATGCATGGTTAAAACTGTTCATCTTTGTTTACTTTCGCCCATTTCATTTTGTTTACCCCTTTCCACAAAAAGATTTACCGTAGTTCTACAATGCAAAGGTCACTCTCACTATTCCAGCGATGATGAACTCTAGCTACACTAGGCAAAGTTGGTCCTATTTCCTTGCTTTGAAATTTAATCTCTTTACACGCTGTTAATTCCCCCTCAGTATTTAAAAGTATTTTAGAAGATTCTGCTGTCATTACTTGTTGTTGACTCTTGTCATTATGGACTCCATAACTCTCACAAATGTTGCAGAGTTTGCCAGCAACTTCGCCATGTTGGTGTCGGGCCGCATTTTCTGTGGCATCTGCGCCGGCCTTGTTTCTATCTCCGTGCCTACTTACCTCGGCGAGATAGCCTCCAGCGACATCCGTGGGCTGCTCGGTGAGACTCGATCATCACGATAGAGTTTATTTAATCTTAATATCATTCTAAGTGGCATGGGCTTGAACCAATTAGTGTCGTACAACTTAATTTTGCGTTTTAGATTTCTGGTTCACCATTCTTTTGTTATGAGACAGCACAATTGTAACATATACGAGTGTTTGTCAATCGATTTCATTGATGTGAAGATGAACTTTCGGCTGTTTAGCTTACAAGTCTTTAACTTTACGCACTTCCAACTAGATTCTGCATCTGATAGGACGAACGTGAAAACAGTTTGTACAAATCTCAGTTGAAGTTATTGGTGAAAAATATTTCATCATCAATAGGAACACTTGAAAATAAAATTATTATGGCTTCAATATATTTGCCAGCATTTCAGCATTAACATTCCATTACAGTGTTATTTATGCTGTACCAGAATCGTAGAAACTTCATTACGTCTAAATCTAACGTCTACAGTTTATTTTGACGATGTTTCGACGTTGTTCAACCATAATCATGGCGGTTTCAAACCAATGGAAACTTGGGTATATAATTTCAGCTTTGCTGCTCGTATCTGAGAACAAATTTTGAACAGTTTGTATCTTCCATTAACACAACATTTTACAAGCATGGTCACAGTTTCACTTTTTGATAGCAGTTTCACTCATATTCCACAATATAATAATACACAGTTTGTTGCTTGCTTGCTTGGTCCGTCTTTATGTCACATTCTTAAGGATTTAGAAAGGAAGAAATTCGGTACGGCATAATCACATGTATTGTGAGCATTGTATTGTGGATACTAAAGGCACGTACTTCAATGTAGAAACTCTTTCCCAAAGTCTGCATCCACTAGCAAATCAAACGAAAAAAATTCAGCAAAAACACGTGAATTTTCATATGTGGGTCTACTAGACTCCTTGTATAATACACAGTCTATTTCCATACTCTGTCGCTCTTCCTTTCTATCTGTGTGTGTCCGTCGCATTTCTCCCAATCTATGATATTACTGCAGAAAATGATTGAACTGAAATCAGAACGAGTATACAGTACATGCATCACAAGCATTGCATTGTGGATACCATAGGCGCCGGATCTAATCTAATACTAAGAATGACCGTCCTGTGTTTATATATTTATTGATATATTTATTATTTATATGTTTAGTGTCACGCTCTTAAGAATAGATAGGAAGAAATTAGCACTGGCGGTCTTGGTTTCAGTTCACTGGTAAATTAATACACTTATTTTCGCTGTACAAGCGCACTATAATGTCACTTTCAAAAAAATTAGAGAGATCCAGAGCCTTATAGACTCGAGTCCGTATCGTGGATACTGAGTTCGGCGGGGTATTGCATACTACAATATACATACACAAGCTCGCAGTTGCTTGCAGTAATGCTGAATTTCTGTATCTAGGTTATGACACGAATGGCTAAAACTATGATACTTCTATTGTGGCTCAAAAAATACTGTATTTTGAGTGTTTATTACTGTCACAAGAAAAATAAGTTACTCTTGAAATAAGCTTAAGCATGGAGACTCTACCTGAACAAAATACTCAATTAAAGATTAATTAAGAAATACTCAATTAAAATGTTTGTCCTTTGTAAATAGAAATAAAACTAAATATATTGCATTGCTTTCTTATACAGAGTGGCGCATAAGTAACGCACCCTTTTAAAAAATTAATAATAAATAAAGTATTACCGCAATATACACTGGGTATCTGTAGACATTATACGACATGTAAATAAACTTTAAGAGTTCTTCCATCGTTTGCAATTATTCCCATCGTTATACCTTTAATAGTTTATTTATTATTAATTTTTTAAAAGGGTGATTTACTTATACGCCAACCTGTATATAATTTTATTTAATATCTTTCCAACAGTATTTGCCATCATTTTTGATGGCACGGGTACACTAGTTACTATAGAATACGGCACTTTTCCCGTTATTGGCCTTTTTCTTGTACACGACCATGTTATCGGTATACAAGATACAGAATGAAAGCTCTGCCTATATTCATGAAAAATATTCATTTAAAACACAATAATACGTCGTAAATCTGTAATACATTCGTCTTCATAATAATTTCAAATTAGTCAAGTCTAATCCGTGAAATTTCCACGGGAACTATCTAGTGCTTTCATATTCACTATCGCTCCATCATGTGCAGGCACGGCCTTCCAGGTAATGATGACTCTGGGTATCCTGTATACGTACGCACTTGGTGCAGGCGTGTGTTGGCAGTGGATTGCCCTCGCGTGTCTCGTGCCCGCCATCATCTTCGCTGTGTCGATGTTCTTCAGCAAAGAGTCTCCCGTCTTTCTGCTAGCACACGACAAACCGAATAAAGCTAAGGAATCTCTTCAGTTCTTCAGAGGTGAATTAATATATTCTCAAATGGTTTAGTGAAATACTATTAGTTGTAAACCAAAATGTTTCAGTAAATCTTGAGAGAGTAAGCCTCAAAATTATATAGTTACTGGCCAAGATAAATGATCCATTTAAGAAGGATACATTATTCTCATTAGTCAAACTATAGCATAGACTCCTACTATAGCTGCATGCTTGTGGTGCGGATGCTGTTGCAGTAGTTCAAGGATTAGAGCCCCACAAAGCTGGAAGTAGATTTGCTACTTCATGTACATCGTTTTTAAAGCACTGTTCCATGGAGAGTGGTTTATGGGAGTTTGTGGTTATTATATGTACTTACCAGGACAAAGGACACCTAGCCTTTTTTGTATCAGGGACCAGCTTCATTTTTTTTTTCTCGGACCAGGTAAAAGTGCTGGGGTCTCAATGGTAAACCCTATGTCGTTTCATAGTATGTAATGTGAATGCAGCAATTGCATTTCATACCCAATAATTTTCAACTATAATGTCAACTTACCATAATAAAGAATCAGTGTTCGTCATACGCCTGTTTCCCTGAAACTATGTAGGTTGTTATATTTGGAGCCGATGAACTCCAAATTGTATTCCAACTGACCAGTCTACTCCGTAGTCTTGCTTTAGTTTAGTGGTTGCCAACGCCAGAAATCCTGCCTCATCAAAATATGAGGTTGGAAACAGAAAAACGAATTTCTGTGTCTCTGTTGCGATGTCAAGATATTCTGCTCTGATATTAACTCTGAATGTAGAGAGGTCGAAGTTATCTATATGTATTTGCACCATTGACCAGTTACATCCCTATCCCTTTTGAAGATGATGCAACACTTTTGCTACAGTTGTGTTGCATCATTTACGAGCATGCACACAGCTGTGTCACTAAGATGCAGCAATACAAAACGCGCACAAACATTAAGTCAACTACAGCTTGCTGAAAAGTATCGTAAGAGATACTAGTTAGTATTTTAGTGTAATCTTATTTGAAACACAGTTTATACTTTCCAGAAAGTGTCAGAAAGCCTAGAAGAGTACTATCTGTAATGGTGTTCCGACACTATTACAGCAGATTATGGTATCGTAGTCCATGGACGTAGTACTATGGAGACATTCGATCAAGCCAAGAAGCAGAAGCGATTTCCAGTTATGTTCTGATGGAGACATTTATCTGTACATGGCTATCAAAACACAGGGTCCGGAAGAAGAATGAAGTGCCTTTGTTAGTTACATTGAAGGGAATCTAAAGCAGGCCGAGGCGGGAGAGCATGGAACGCCTACCTCTGAACTAACGTCCGGATAAGTAGTAGGCTCCTGATCTAGAGAGAAAATGTTAGGGTGTATCATACGAGCACAGTAGAAGTCTTTTTAACCGGCACCCATGGAACTTTACAGTTGCCGGTTAATATCACCCAAGTAACCACAAACAATTCATAGACACGCTAGACATGAAAGGAAAATAATATAAATTGCTTAGAGCAGTTAAAGAAAAAAGACAATGAAAAAATATACTCCCTCCGGTCGGAAATTTTTGCTACACAAGGAGAAAACTCTTCGCGTTTTATTGTCTTTTAACGAACTTTGTTTTGAGTACAGTAGAAGATCGGGCACAGTGCGTTGAACACAAATTATGACTTTCAATAAATAATGGGGTAACAGATAATATAATTTTAACTTTTTATTTTTTCAGGCGATATTTAAATATTCTTAAATTACCCGCAGGATATGGCATACTATCAAAATTCAGCAAGACAATGCTCGACCGCACATACATTCAACTGATCCCTTATTTAAGGAAGCGTCGGAAAAATAAGGCTTGAATATTGAAATCGTTAACCAGCCTCCAAACAGTCAAGACCTGATTGCACTTGACATCGGCTATTTCAATTCTATTCAATCCCTTCAACATTAAAAAGCACCACGTAACGTTGCTGAATTAATTGAAGCAGTGACAGCTTTGAGGAATAACAGAGATCAACATTGAACATTTTCCTTACTTTGCAGCAGCCAATGGAACAGATTATTTTGGCTAATGGGGGTAACAATTACAGGCTTCAACATCTGTCGAAAGTACAACTAGAAAGAAAAGGAATTCTTCCAAATTCAATTCAGATCTCAGAAAAATTGAAGAATAAATTGACAAGGAATGAGTAAATATAGTGGCAGATATGTTTCTTCTGGTGATACATTATTAATTTCATGTATTTAATTACAATGAAGAGTTGGACTTTTGTTACTCTTTTTATTTTGTTTTGTCTTATTAAAAATATCATTCATTGATGTTTATACATTATCAATTTAATGTACTGAATTACAGATTAAAGTTTATCTTTTTGTTACAACCAGTATTTTTGCAAGTATCCTTTCTAAAAAGTTTACGATTGTTTTGGAGCAAATTTTCCGACCAACTTCAACATTGATATGGACCAATTATTTCCGACCGGAGGGAGTATAAAACTTGGCCAGCGAGTGCTGGTTTAAAGAAATTTTACTGTATTACAGTTTTTATATACATTCATTTTCAGCGTGCTCCCAGAGGTGCTTTTTGGTCGCATATCGATATTAATTTTGACCTTAGAGATACCAGTGCTGACATTCAGTTTTCCTCCATCGTTCTCAGGAGATGCGTACAACATCGAGTCTGAACTGCAGCAACTCACGCAGTCCATCGAGATCGCCAAGGCGAACAAAGCGTCTTTCAGAGACCTGAAAACTCCCTACATCTTGAAGCCTCTCCTCATCTCGCTTTCCCTTATGTTCTTCCAGCAAGCTTCTGGAGTTAACGCTATTCTTTTCAACTTGAATGCAATCTTTGCGGTAAGTTGATTCGATCTGAGATACATAACATTTTGTCTGTCCATCAAATACACGATTAAATATTGCCCAAAAATGAAAATTGTTCAGTTTTTTAATTTTCTTACACTGTTAACAAATAAGTGGTCCAAAATATTTCATTTTCGATAATCTTTAAGCAAATATCGAAAGGCTGGAAACAAAAAAAATACAGTAGTACCTCGTTCAACGACCACAATCCATTCTTGAAAGCTGGTTGTTAACTGAAACGTTCGTTAACTGAATCAATTTTTACCATAAGAAACAATGAAAATAAAACTAATTGGTTCTCATCCCCAGTTGATTAGCTACTATCAATAACATATAACCTACAGGTATGTTTTTAAATGAGAAATACGATATGATACAGGATAGAAAGTGTTAAATAGAAATATCATTAAAAAATCATTTAAACATTAGAAAACTTACCTTTTTGAATGTGATATGATGACACAAGTGGATGGTTTGGTGGGGAGGAAGGGATGGAGTTACTGCTTTGAGAAGGAATCCCCCTCCATGAAAACATCTGGCATTGTTACTTCGGGGGTATTATTATTGTTATTTCGGGGGTAGTTTGTTCTTAACAATATTGTTCCTTTTTAACACTCGTCGATTGTCCGAATGGTAGACCAACAGCAGCCTAATCTGAAAATCTCCACTTGCGTTGCCACAAAGCAGAAGCGTTAGCCTATCTTTCATAGGTTGTACCCTGGCCGTACTTCCTCTTCCTTTGCAATAAAGGTTCTTTTTGGGCAGTTTTTTCCAAAATAAACCTGTTTCGTCTGCATTGAACACCTGTTGCGGTACATATTCTTCTTCTTGAATTAAATTACTAAACTCTTTCACAAATTTCTCAGCTCCTTCCTTGTCTGAACTAGCTGCTTCCCCAGGCCTTAGTACGCTGTGTATCCCAGTTCTATGCTTCAGATTTTCAAACCAACCTCGAGTGGTTTTAAAATTAAAATCACTCCCAGCTCTTGTAGCAGGAGTGTAGCCCTAACATGATACAAAAACACGGATGCAACACGACAAAAACAGGCAACGTCGCACCGCAACAATGTATCGAGTGCGACTGAGGTTGGAATGCCGGGGGTTCTTTGTCTTGCTATTCGTTATCAAAAAATGTGTTCGTTATCCGAGACAAATTGTTCGCGAAATTGTTGGTATTTAACCGAATTGCTCGTTATCCAAGGTGTTCGTTAAGCGAGGTACTACTGTATTTCCAATTAAGCTTATTCGTAAAATACGACACAAGATCGGTTTTACCAGCCTTATAATGCAACCCGTAGATGGTGGATTTTTTTGGAGCTAATGAAATTGCGGTGTCTATAGTTGAACTACTACAGTACAACTTCAGAACGAAGAAACGAAAAATCTGAAAAATTCTTCATTCCGGAAGAAGTCGCGTAGTTCCAGAATGCATGATGTTTTTTGGGGTTTTGAACAGTATTACTAAAATCCTAAAAAGAAGTATATAGAAACAGAGTGAAACGTTATGATACAATTTCTAATTTTCCGGCCAGTCGCTCTGAGTGTACTACGACAATTTATCACTTTAATTAACTGAAAACTACATTTCACTTAGTAAAATCAAAAGTTATTGCTGAGAGAGATAAACTGTGAATTAAAAACTGGAAGACATGTCAGTAATTATCAAGATTACATGTCATTAATTATCAAGATTGGAAACATAGGCAGATCCAAAATAAAGTCGTGAGATGTCAAAGGTTCTAAGGTCTCACATCTGCTAATCATTCTAAAACTTTCACTAATATTGACGTGTAAACCTTACGATAGTACTATAGGAGACCAATATTGTTCAAAATGAATCAGCCGATTTAAAACATCGTATGTGTAAATTAAAAAACAAAGATTTAGCGATTTGAAACAAACTTCAATACATGCACATATGTATGAGTAAATTGGAAAGAGAAGAGCAAGGATAATCACTTTTAACGTTATTATTTAATAGACTAGAAATAAACAAAGAACCCTTAGAAATATATGTATATGTCTATATTTCTAATGTTTCGACCTTCAAGGTCATTTTAAAACATTGAAAGATAAAATACGGTGCATGAGAAGTAAACTATGAACTAAACAAGAGAACAATTTAGCAAATAAAAGACTAAAAAAAGCCCCAAACTAATCGCAGGGGTAAGCAGATTGTCTATCATTTAAAACAAGTTTGTCTTTTAAAACTAATAAAGATTTTAAAATACGTAGATATAGAATATAATACTAGACGCTGTAACAATAACTAAAATCTTTTGAATTAACAGAGAGGTAGCACTTCTTTGCATGGATACGCAGAGCAGAGTGAGAAGGGTTAGCTGGCTCACACACACATATGTATGCATTTATGAAGAAGAAAAAACGCCATTTGTTGTTCAAATATTCTGGTTGTTGATGTGTCGTGTTCAAAGACTTCATTTTTAAAATTTTCTGCTATGGCACATCCTGGTCTTGATGATTTAGTTGGTTTGAAAGCAGTGGAGGAAGTAACATCAGACATTTGTTATATTTCATCAAGTATTCTAAACAAATATTTTCTTTTTGCTGAATATAATTCAAGCATCATCATTATTTACTGTAATACTTCTAGTGGAAATAACGTAGGTTTTGCCGAAGTTTTGGAAATTGTGTTATTGAATACATGGAATGAAAGTCACATGATCATAATCAGCATAATTGGTAACATACTTGATTGTACGATGAACTACTGCATGATATACAAGCTGAAAGTACTGTGCACTTTTTAGAAATACCAGCAGTCCAACGTTTAAATGAAAACGCCTTGTAGTAACTAAATGTATTCACAAACTATAGAATGAGCTTCCCAGTTTCATAGATATTATAATATTGATGTTTGAATAACATGGTTCCTATTGCAGTTGTATTTGATAGTTGCAATTGAGAATAGAACGATTTGAAGAGAGATAATAATTACTTGTACCCTTTTTTGTCAATTTTCAGCATGCATTTACTTCTTGAAACTTAATGACGTACCACTTTTGTTTTGAAATCCTTTAATAAATTATTATTTTTTGAATGCGAGGGGGGAGGATTTATTTCACACATGGAGTTTTAGATTGGATCAACTTTTTCCCTAATTTGAGATGAACGGTCAGATTTTCAGCTTTCGTCATTTTGCTTTTTTTCTCAGCGGTGGACGAAAGAAATTCTACCACTCTGACAGTACCTCGATTGGGATGTAGAAACGAGAATACAAATCGGACTTTGTGAATCGATGATCTTTGTTCTATCGGAGCCAAACAAAGCTTCTTTACGAGAGAGGTTGCATAATCGGTTTTTGGGAATTTTTATTCGCACGTTATATAAGTTGTAAAACCATACATTTCTAGTAGTTTTTGAAGATTGTTAGGTACGTATTCCCATGTTGAGTTATGGTAACAAAAACGCGATGACGCTAAAGATTGGATGGCGAATAACCTAGTTCTCTAGTCAAGTATGTTCTTCAATGGAAAATAATAAATATTAGATCCGTGAAGATATTGTCGAGAATGAAACAAAATGTGAAGAGCTTCGTCATAAATGGCATCATTACTGAAAAAAATTCTGTCCTTTGGACTTTGTACCATTGTATCAAATCTGAAAGCAGACATTGTACGGAAATTTTAAGGCTTCAAAGACACTTATAATTTCCCAATCCGAATTTTTTCGTCGGTTTACCGGAGAGAATCATCGATTTGCGGTGATAATCATCGTTTATAGTAGGAACTTCCGACGATAGAAATAGTACCGGTTATTTCCAGACGATGAAATGTTCGCCGACGATATTGACCGGTCTTTACAGTTTTATTCCTACCGTCATTCCAAGCATAGGGAAAAGACGATAAAAATACAGTCTTTTTCAGATAATAATTACAGGTTTATCGTAAGATATCATCGGTTTATCGTAAGAAAAGGCGATAATTACCGGTTAATGATGACGAAAATTAGCGCCGGTCAGACGATAAAATTCGGATTGGGTTGTAACTCGCGCGAAAGTCCGCGTGTTTCACTAATGTGTCCTCTACTTATCTCCGAAGGTGTATCACCTAAAGAGCTGTCGCACTACGATGTTAACAGCAATTTTCTCAGAGTTATATTCATGTACATAGATGGCAAATCATCAAATGAACTACGATTCCTTTTCCCTTTGTTGTAGGTGCTGTTTATATAGAAAATATTACACGTTATTTAATAGCTGTATCGAATAACTGTTACTCAAGTCTCTCATTCTCTTTTATTATCACTCAGAAGTCTACTAATTACTAATTTGTCTGGTCTTTTCTCCATAATTCAGGCAGTTATTAAAGAGAATGTGTCATTGCCACAGAGCGAGAGGCTTTTTCAGTGCTTCTCTCTGTAACTCTTTTCGACCTTGGTCAGTTTATTATTTACGCTAAGGTAAGCATTAGCATGTGACTGCTACTTCTTACTTCCCCTTCATGTGCTAGTGAACACGTCACTTTTCCCCTGCAGAGCGCGGACGTGAACTTGTCATCAGACGCTTCAAGCATCACCATCGCAGCGGTGCAGGTGATGGCTACGTGTGTGGGCGCCGTGCTCATGGACAAGGCTGGCCGCAAACTTCTGCTCATCATTTCCGCTGCCGCCATGTGCATCTCGCTCGGTCAGTCTCGTGTGCTGTGAAACTCCACTAAAAGTGTTCATTATTTTTATTGAGGCTAATTTGTTTCTAAGCCCAAATAAAATGAACTTTACATCACGGTGAGAATTGACTATAAGTAAGCCCCAAAATAGAGGTAACTCGGATGTAAATGTAATCCTGTTTTCAGGATTATCCCAATCCTGGAGAATCTTCATCCAATAATAGAGTAATCCCCATATCAGCACGAATGGGTTGCAGAATTTCATAATTTTGGAGTAACAGTTGCCTGACAACAGGAGTAAATTTACTTTGTTATTTCTGATCATTAATTCTTTCCTCTGAACATGCGCATTAGAGAAATCGCCACGCGAAGACAAGCTTTGAAAACACGGCTTCAAACGAGGTTTTCTCACACTCTCCGTCACCATTAGTCCCGTAAACATAAATGACGAGGTACTTGTTTGACAATTTTACTCGAGCCGTGATCTGGGAACAAATATACTATTTAGACTAAAGAAAGTAATCATGCTAAACTTAAAACTAAAATACCAATTGAAATGCTTTTGGCAGCTGAAATTGAAACTAATATACTAATATCAAATCAAGGTTGCAGCTCGATTAACAGGCTACTGCTATTCGAGTATATGGATAGACGTTTTCCTATTGACAAAACACTAGCGCCAAGAAGGTTTTAAACGCTTCAAGACATGCAGCAGCCATATTTGGTAGTAGACTATAGTTATTTACCCTGATACATCTAGAATTCTGTAAGAAATAAACCTGATGTGTTACGTAAGGTACAAGCATCTACACAGACATGATTGTAATAAAACTAGTTATATTGATAAAAAATACTACCTATTTCTGAGACACACAATAGGAAAAGACATTGAGGAAGACACAGATACCTACACAGACAGTTGTTAAGCCTTATAGTCGCAACTCTACGGTATTTTATAAGACGAGCTCGCTTACCTCTGTTTGCTTTCTTCTTCAGTCAGTGACGTTTCACGTGACTAATGTGCGTCCTCCAACCGTACACGACCGTGCTGAATGCAGACACGTCAACCGCCAACCGTGACACATGGCCTCATGGTACCACTGTCAACTAATGACCTGTCTGCTATTGGCATCAAATGATTTATGGATCTAAGTACACTCACGATTACATTCTACGCTTTACACTCAACTCCTACATTATAATGTGTCGAGGACTTCACACTGTTTGAAAAGGTGGCACTCATACTGCCTGTTACACGGTTCCTTGCAGATTTTGAAATGACTCCGAAATGAGGGCCAAGCCGGCAAACCTTGCCCTTCATCCTCACAAACGTTGCCAGATAGCGAAAACATTTACCTTTAATTCGAAGTTCCTTGTATATTCATTTCGTTAATCTTTAGGTCTAAGTTCCTTATATTTATTTACTATTAATCTTGACTGCCTGGTCAGGACACAAACTTTATTCTCATAGCGAGTCAACAGTTCCAACAATGGTCATTCGACGAGCTGCAGGTGCCAGTTATCCGAGTAGAACGAAGAAGGCTCAAGACTGTCTAAGAGTACGACATGAATGTTAATCTTATATTCGTAGTTGAAGTACCTATTTGAAGCATATTCTATGTTTTTGTTCCAGTGGCCATGGGAACATTCTTTTATTTGGCTGATGAAGGTGAAGCTGACAACTTGGGCTGGCTGCCTCTGACTTCTTTGATCGTGTTCATCACGGCCTTCAGCATAGGCTTTGGGCCCATCCCCTGGCTCATGATGGGTGAGTGATAAAAGCATTATGTCCATCTCCTGACTCATGATGAGTGAGTGATAAAAGCATTATATCCATTTCCTGACTCATGATGGGTGAGTGATAAAAGCATTATATCCATTTCCTGACTCATGATGGGTGAGTTACAAATGCATTGTGCCCATGGGACATAATGGGTTCGTCCGTGACTATGACTAGTCCTGTAAGGATAAATGATGAGGTCGTTGGTAGACAATTTTACTTGAGCCGTGATCTAAGAACAAATTTATTATTTAGACTAAATGAAGTAATTATGCTTAACTTAAAACTAAGAAACTATAATAATTGAAATGCTTCTGGCCGCTGATACTGAAACTTCAGTGACTTCAGTGTTCACTCGCAAAGACTTAACTCAAATCCCGCGATCTCATGCTTTAAATCCTCTGGAAATCCTGTCAGATGGCTTATTTATAGGTAGAAAAACATCTCAGCATTTTAAATCTATATAAGTCAAACAGACCCGATGGACTCGACTGGACACGAATACTCAAAGGAACCGCCGAAGTAATTAGCGAACCCTTAGCAAACATTTTCACTTGATCGCTTGAAACTGGGATACTTTCGGAGGATTGGAAGAAGGCAAATGTCACTCTTAATTTTAAAAACGGGCACAAACAAACACGTAGTAACTACCATCCAATCAGTTTAACATCTGTCATCAGTAAAACCATAGAAAGACTACTTAAAGTCTGTATAACAAAGCACCTTCATGACCAAAATTTGATTACTGACACCCAGCACGGATTCACGGAAAAACGTAGCTGCCTCATAAACCACCTCGACTTCCTTGGAGAACTGAACTGCATATACGACCGTACAAAAGTTATAGACCTTTTATAGTTCGACTTTCAAAAAGCCGTAGACAAAGTTCCCCACGAAAAGCTCAAGGATAAAGTGGAAGCGCATGGAATACAAGGGAACTACTAACGATGAATACGAAACTGGCTCACTGGTCGCACTTAACTAGTGATGATTCACGATTAAACCAATGATTCGACGCACGTAACATCACGAGTCCTTCAAGGGAGCGTTTTAGACCCGTTCCTTTTCATCATCTACATCAATGACCTTTATGTCGGAATCATTAGTAAAATCAACAAATTCACCGATGACACGAAAGCGTTCACCGAAAGAAACAGAGTAACTATCCAATTAGACCTCAACCGTCAACTACAATCGACCAAAACCTGGAAAATGAGCTTCAACGTTGATAAATGTTCAGTAATGCACGTTGGTGCAAATAACCGCCATTTCCAACACACAATAAAGGTTGTTGCTCTTGTTGTTTGCTCAGTGGTGATCCGAGGGGAAACTCAGGGGTGTGGGGGAGGCTCGGGTGGGGGCGTATAGGTCGGGAGTGACGTGCCACAGGTAAGGAAGGTTGAAGTCGACACTGGGTCCAGCCAGAGGTCCATGGGAGTAAGGTGGGTAGGAGTGTCAGGGCAGCTGAAGAAGTGGCTGGTGGTAACGCCCTTTTTTCCCGTTATTAGCCTTCTCGTACACGCCCATGTCATCAGTAAATAAGATGCAGAATGTAAGTTATGTATGTATTCATTCAAAACACAATAATTCGACGTAAATGTTTAATACATTGTCTTCAGAATAATTTCAATTTAGTTAAATCTAAACCGTGGAACTTTCACGGGAGCTATGTAGTTCCTCTCATAATTACCAGTTTACGTTGTTTTCAAAATTGTAAAATACATGTTGTGGGAATAGGAACGTCCTACTAAGATATTGATAATCATCTTTTATCGTATTTTGAACTCCTTCGTTATGGTGTTGAAGCAAAGCATTCTGTTACCTTAGTTCCGTCAGTTAAGTCGCTGCTACAGAATTAGTTTTTATGACCACCGAGAGCTTACTTTCTTTAAATACTGAGAAAAAAATTAAATATAACCGGCAAAGAGTAGAAATTCTTAGACCGAAGGTATTTCCCAAATTGTGTTAACTTGAAAAATTTTCTAAGTTTCGCCGATAGTATTTCATTATAATAATGATTAACTCATGTTTCCATTCTTGCAACATTTTTAGTCATCTCCAATGTCACGGAAAAATCGATCAGTTTTCTTGAAAATTCCATCCAGAGCTATAGAAGAAAAGCGATCTGCAAGAATTTATAGATGATTATAATTGACTTCCAGCTTGCATGCCAAGACTGAAAGTGAGTGTTTTTCAAAGGAAATGTGCCTCAAAATACAAATGAAATACATAGCTGTGATAAAAACTAAACAGCACGTAACTGGTAAATGCGTTTCTAACAATCACAGTGCTGTCTTTACCAGTAGAGTGATGAGTGAAATTAATTTCGAACAAAATAGCTATTGTTAGATTATTTCCTGGGTGGCTACATGGAGCGTCGTTGTAAGTTTGAGTGTTGAATGCCCAGGTGAGCTGTTTGCTGCGGAGGTTCGTGAGATCGCAGGCACCTTGG
>VCRD01001355.1:4562-31564 GCA_006783055.1 Trinorchestia longiramus
TGCTCCAGCCTTCTGGCTGTACCACAGCCTTCTGGCTGTACCCCAGCCTTTTGGATCTGCTCCAGCCTTCTGGCTCTGCTCCAGCCTTCTGGCTCTGCTCCAGCCTTCTGGCTCTGCTCCAGCCTGCTGGCTCTGCTCCAGGTAATATTAAAGCAAGTTTGAGGAATGAGACTCTCTCGTGTGAGAGGCTTCAGAAGGTGTCACTGATATGAGACATTCTGGCAGTGCGAGATCTACTTCACAATACGACAGCAAATTTATGGAATGCTGGCATCGGGAGCGTCACGTGCCACAAGCTCAAATGGATGAAAGAACTCTAATTAAAATGTGTACAGTCAAAAATTTACGAGTATTGGCCTCATTCAAGCGTTTTCTGAATTAAGGAGGGATTTTACTTTAAATATCTATCCAAACTTAGAAAAACATACATATGAAAAGAAATGGCAGTTTGCGGTGTGGTAGATAGTTGAAAAACACAGGACGAGAAAAACCATTTCTAAACATAATTGTATAATAGTTGGAAAACTGGCCTGCTAACTCATGCAGCGGGTATGAATTCATATGTTGCATTATTTACAAATTTTATTCGTACATTTTGCGTTTGACTATAATTACTATTACTCGTTCCTCCAATAATATAACTTAACCAGAGTAGTTTTGTATCCTGAACCCGCCCAAATATAACCAGCTCTCCCTCGTACAGACCTCCATGTCGGGGCTCACCAACTCCAATCTACATATATAATAGACAGTGTATCTCCTCTCCCTCTCTCTGTCTGTGTGTGTGTGTGTGTGTGTTTGTGCGTGTCCGTCCCATTACTTCCTATCTATTACTGAAGAAAAATTATTAAACTGAAATCAGAATGGGTACGCATGTATTATAAGCATTGTATTGTGGATAAAGATGTGGATCACTATAAAATACTCAATTTTTGTGTTATTAGCTTTCATTTTTTACACGGCCAGGTTATCGGTAGAAAAGTTACAGAATGGAAGTTCTGTATGTATTGATGTATATAACTGAAAATCCACGAGTAAAACTGAAAAATGTTTTTATTTCAAAGATCCCTAATTTTTTAATTTTAAACCAAGGAATTTTAACAGGTACTATCTACACCATGTTATTGGTAAATAAGATGAAGAAAGAAACTTCTGAATGAGATTAATAAAAATTATTCCTTTAAAATATAATAATTCTTTGTAAATCTTTAATGCATTCATCTTCATAAAAATTTCAAATGTCAAATCTAAATCGTGGAATTTCCCCGGGAACTGTCTAGTAACCAATAATCGCTTTGGATCCTTATTCACGTATCCTGGCTACGGAAAGAAGAACTTGTGTATTTGTATATAATAATAACGCTAGCCACTTCCAAGTATCTTTATTTGGAGACAAAATTTATGGTAACATCAATTATTAAGAGTATTAATCACCTCAGTTCACGTAACTTAGACAAAGCTAAAAAAAAATTATTTAGGACAAGCCGAAGCATGACGATTTAGACGGTGCTGATAAAGAGATAAGTTAATATCTAAGTCACGCTACAGGTAATGGAAATTTGGATGGATGGGGAGACGAGTTGACTCATATTGACAGTTAGTTATATATTTTAAGGGGCATAAATTATCCCAAAACAATGAATTCGTGAAAAAGCATGTATGACTCTCAATTTTATCATATACTGAATTTGATTATTTTTTACTGAAAGTGATTTACTGAAAGTGGCATACTAAAAGTTGTTTACTCAAAGTAGTTTACTGAAGGTAGTTTACTGAAAGTAGTTTACTGAAAGTGGGTGACTGATAGTGGTTTACTCAAAGTGATTTACTGAAAGGGATTTACTGAATGTGGTTTACTGAAAGTGGTTTACTGAAAGTGGTTTACTGAAATTGGTTTACTGAAAGGGATTTACTGAAAGTGGTTTACTGAAAGTGGTTTACTGAATGTGGTTACTGAAAGTGGTTCACTGAAAGTGATTGACAACAAATGGTTGAGAGTAAGTAGTTCACAGTAAGTGATTAAATTAAACTGTGGAGAGTAAGTCTTTAAGAGTAACCGGTTACTGTCCAGACGTATTCCTCCTACCTTGATGCTGGACGAGCCTCCGAGACCACGGAACACACTTGCCTCTGGACGCTGTCTCCTACCGGAGTCTCATTTCTGATGGTTCTGTATGTGATTTTTATGTTTGCTTTTCATAACAAAATCACCAAGCTTTAATTTTGAATTTCCAAAAGTACATTTGCTTTGTTTTGTTGCTATAAGCATCGGAAAACATACTCAAGTTTTCCATTTATTCTAATGTTGTAAAACGAATATCCCAATAAATTCAGATATTGTACATGATATTTAAACGGTATTGCTTTTTTACCTAGGCACATCGCTAAACAATATTCATTCTTGGTCTCTATTTCACATAATTTAGCTTCTGTTTCGTATCATTACGGTAATGCGAATGAACTTCAAAGGAGACTTATGCATGAACTGCACGCAGTCGGCCCGCCTGGCTGCTGTCAATATTATTGGAACCTCAACGCGAAAACAAACTCATCGTTCAAGGAAATTTTGTCCGTAATGTTTGGTGACAGGTGGTTATCACCGTTATATTTTGCGCTTAATATTTGGTCACTAGAAGTTCCGTCCGTTATATTTTGCGCCTAATATTTGGTCACAGGTACATAGTAACTACCGTTATATTTTGCGCTTAATATTTGGTCACAGGTACATAGTAACTACTGTTATATTTTGCGCTTAATATTTGGTCACAGGTGGTTACTACCGTTATATTTTGCGTTTTATATTTGGTCCCGAGTAAAGAGTGCTGCTCTCCAGCATTTACGCTGTGGGGCTGTAGGGCAGTCACAGCACACTCGAATGCTGAGGTAAAATTTCCTGTGTTGTAATAATACAAGTGGTCGTGACGAATCAAGATTGACTTATCAGAAACTGAAACTATTTATGTATGCTTACAGTTGTGCTGTTGAGCGGGCTCTGAGTCACGTGATGGATGATGAACTTAAGAAACAATCAACTAGTGCATACGCTACTGCACGAGCGTGTGCTAAAAGTCTCAGTTCAAAATTGAAGAAAAATGAAGTTGTAGTTCATGAATCATTTCTAATCCATTTATGAAAGGATCGCAAAACTTTTTTCTAACTTGAACTCATTCGAGCACGACTCCGATGAAGCTACTACCTTTAGAAAATGCTTGATATATTCGAAACGTACAAACTAAAGAGGAATGTTATGTTGTAACCGGAATGTTGTTGTAGAAATTATGAGGCTTTTCAAGATTGTGATTCTTCAGATAAATTTAACATACATAGAGGTATTAGTAGCTTACATGGTGAGTACAAGCTACTGTCTTGAATACTAAACCTGCTCTTCAGCTGTAGCAATGTTAGTGAAACGAAAATAAACCAGTGATTTGGAAATAATTTCTTTCAGTTATTTCTCGTTCCAATTCTCAACGAATACTCCTGCAAAATAAAATATATAGAATTTTTTTAAATTTGTCCCGCTTATTTCATACAAATGTAATTAAAACTTCACACAAGCATCAGAAATCTTACTGTCATCAGTAGAAAAGGCTCGTTTAGTAATTAAAAATTTGTGCTTTTTCTGCCGGTGAAAGCCATGGTAATGGTTGCACTTCGTACGCTACTTGGAGCTGGATGTCAACCTCTCCACTTATTGTACTACCTTTCCCTCATAAAATAAGTTTTCGCTTAAAGCGGTGTGAGTAGACTAAGTGACAGTATGTACGCCATGTTCACAGTATGTACACCATGTTCACAGTATGTACGCCATGTTCACAGTGTGTACACCATGTTCACAGTACGTACGCCATGTTCACAGTATGTACGCCATGTTCACAGCATGTACGCCATATTCACAGTATGCATGCCATGTACACAGTGTGTACGCCATGTTCACAGTATGCATGCCATGTACACAGTGTGTACGCCATGTTATCAGTATGTACGCCATGTTCACAGTTTGTACGTCATGTTCACAGTATGCACGCCAAATACACTGAATGTAATCAAACAATCAAAAACAAGAAGTCACGTACGCTGTCGTATAAGTGTTTACAACACACCATACAGTCGTGTCACACAAGGCACACAAGTTTTCACTGGAGAGAACATGCGGTGTCTCTTCATGTTCCTTGTACAGTGAATTGTTCGTTGTTCTATCTAGTCGTTCTTACGAATTTACTCTTATAGTTATGCAGCCCAGGCTATAATGCTGTTTTAAGATTCATGCATGGTCTCATGATTTTAATGCTGTTTACAGTTAAAGAGACTTTTGGAATAGTATTATTTGCTGATTTATCGGTTTGTGAATGTAGTGTTGTTTTGAGTTTATAGGGCCGTTGCAAGGACTACTATAACCAGGACGTGCACCGCCATGTAGCTGACTACGGTAGTGGAGGCCAGTTCACCGAGCTCATTTACCCCATCTGTCACAGTGCGAACATTGTCGTAGTCTGTCGCTCGGTTTGAATCGGACATTGTCGTTTGTTTCGAGGCACATTGCTGCATTTCTAAGTGGATACTGTTTGTTTACAAAGTTTATTGCTAATTATATGTATTAAAAAGGCCGAACAAGTGTGGGGTTGTGTGAACAAGTGAAATCTCTCCCAGTATCTTCAATGTGCCTGCTTCATGTCTGCCATCTCCAAAACCTGCACCTCGCCCGGCGAAAAAGGAAGACCAACAACTGAAGTATTTTCTTCAGAAGGATAAGATTACTTCATTTGATGCTTTCAAACCTGAACGTAACCTTCAGAAGCAGTACAAGAACTTGATTATTTCAAGATCGAAAGAAAGACTTGTGTGTTTGTTCATGACCGACAACTTCAGTGAGTGCAGCCTGTCTGTGATTGTCGAAAACAAGCTCACTTTGTGTTCCCCACTAACGCTCAGTGCGTTCAAGAACGGCATTAGTGTACCACTGTTTAAGATACTTCATCCCAACAATGGTTTGAGATCGTATACGCAGTACGACGAAACTGTGCGATTGGCAATGAACTATGTATGACAACCTGTTTGACAAAATGATCCAAAATGTTGTCACCCTTCAAGCTCACACGTCAGCCTATGTCGACACTGAGAAAGAGAAGAAGTTGGTATTTTTGACACGTCTGTTGGAACTTTTATCACAGAAGCAGTTTTCCATGAATGATTATTGTTTTGCTCTTCAATTATACCCGAAGTGTAATTATGAACAGCTCAGAGACTTTTTGGTGCTGCCATGCAAACGCAAGCTGCAGTGCATCACTTCATTTATTGATAAAGACCAGGTGCTGAGGGAAACATTTGACAAAGTCCAGGCACTGCAACTGAAGAATGTGTTTCTCTTGGTAGATGAAGTACAGATTCGCCCAACTGTTTCATTTTCTGGTGGGTTGCTGAGTGGCATGGCCGAGAGCAACCGAGACTGCAAGGCCACTTCTATTCTAATCACTAAGCAATTGCAGTGCCACAGCCAAGCATCCTCTTGACAACGAGTAAGTCTGGTTTCTCCTTTTTGACACAGAACATCTGCTAAACAACTGCAACTAAACAACTGGAGCTACATCTGCTAAACAACTGCATCCGCAACAACTGGATCAGTGAGAAGGGCCAGAAGATCAGTCTGGACAATGAAACACGGCATCATTTGCAGACGTCAAGGAACTGTACGAGTCAAAGAAAGGCAGTATTCTGACGACTACTACACTCACTCAATTTGCTGTCAACCCCTCAAATTTGCTGTCAACCCCTCAGAGAAAGACTAGCAGAAGAATGCAGTCCTTCAGACCTCTGTCAAGAAGGCCCGGTTGGCTGACTAATCGCTGCAGTTTGGTAGGATTTTGCTTCTATGTCTGTTTGTTTATATGCATGAATGTTTGTATGTTTGGTTGTTTGCATTGGAAAAGGTTTAACTATAATCAACTTGTAAATCTAAAACTGCAGCAACTCGGCTTTCTATAAAGTGGTCACTTAGCTCATACAATAATACATGTTAAATCCGGTTAAAATTGATATTTCAAAGCATTACAGTGCTTTAAACCATTTAAAATTCACTGTAAAACCTTATTATCCCTTCTATTGCTTGAAAGAAGTAATTTTTGATCAACTTGTCCGATAGAAAATGTTATATTACTAAGAATGCAATGGCCTCCGCTACCGTAGTCAGCTACATGGCGGTGCACGTCCTGGTTATAATAGTCCTTGGGCCGTTGTTAAACTGTTGATTACCAGAAACCGTATTTTAATTTCGTATACATACTGATAAAAAGGTTACCCTGTTCAAAGATACAAACTTAAATAGCACTGCTAGTTCAATGCAAGGTTCATCTATTGAAGAATATTTTCCTTTATAGAAGTAAATTCAATTGCTGACTCTTCAGACGTAAATTATTGCTTCATGGACTGTTCTTTATCAAGTAATCCCTGCCGTTTTGCATGCAACTTAGTGCAAACCCTGCAATTTATTGAGTTAAGGTTCACACAGACGGCAACTAGATTTTTTAACTACAAATTACATTTCAAATTTATTAAACTTAATGTATATAGATTGTATTGCATGTTCAAAAACTTTACTTTAATTCTTTCAGTATCAGTTCATTTTTCCACAGGGAATTAGCAAATTATGAGAAGTACGACTCTTCAAATTAAATCACCGTTACTAAAGAAGGAACTTATTTTTATTAAAGGGATTATTTTCTGCCGCTGATCTCTCAAGTCAGTGTCAGTGGGGATGATTGATGTTCGATCTGTGTCGTAATTCTCTGGTGTTTTGAGAAAATTGTACTGGAATACATCAGAGAAGGACTTAAAATCTCTGTAAATGTGTTTTAATGGAATTTAATCACGCTAGAATGTAAAGGCACTTGTGATCTGAATGCGGAGCATCTTATTTAATGCATGAAGGCGTAAAAAAAAAACAAATTAATTTGCTTATCATCCTTGAGATTCATGAGATAGATTAAAATAATTGAATTAAGCTTAACTTTTGTCAGCAACTTGGTCTTCCATTAAGAAATTTTAATACTGCATTATTATACATTCGTTCCGAGAATTTATCACCCGTCTTCTGAATAATGAGCATGTGATATAATCAGCAGGAGCGGATACCGGTCATGGTTAATGTACGAGACCCAGGCCACTCGGTGTTGATTCGAGGAAATGTGATAAAGTTGGTCTACCGACGTCTTACCAGAAGCCACTGCAGACTTGCCAAATTTTGCAATTTGATAGAATGGTGGGAGGCATTCGTGAAGGCCTACATCCTTCACAGAAATGATCAATCTTTCAGCAGGTTTGAAGTTGCTACAGGTGACATCCAGTAGATGAATTTCTTTCACATCTATTAGAAAGATTTAGAAAAAACCCTGTTCGAGCTTGGAAGGAACTAACATTGGCAAGGAACAACTTTCGGTAAGACACCGGTTTCGCCGCAGGCAGCCGGTAGAGGGCGTAGTCTGCCTACCGTCGCTGGCAGCAGCAGCCTCGACTCCGCCCCTCTGGACAGTACGGCCTTTGGTGGTTCTCCTCTTACCGACAACAGTGGCTTGTAATACACATTAAAGCGGTGAACCAAGTTAAATGATACTACATCAACAAGAATACACTTAACCTAGTATTTCGATCATGCTTAGTGAAACACTTAACAACTAAATAACAACTTAAAAATTATTAATCAATACACTAAATGAATAATTTTACTCTTTTGAGTTACATAAAATACTTTCACTTCAAAACACGATTTTAGATGGTATGGTAAATCCCCAGTTGCTTTACAAGTTCCTATGTCCATGCAAATGTGGCACGACAACACGAAAACAGGTCTCGGGTGCAATTGAAAGCAAAAGTAGTTCAAGTTTTCAAATGACGAGGTAAGTCCACTTGAAAGGCGTGAGATACTGAAATTAATCGTTCTTAATGGAGCGAAGAAATTAATTCAATGCCTTCGTCTCAGCAATTTAGACGGGTCTTACAACACAATCTCTGGAAGAAGTTCCCCAACCTAAAAATGGCCACGAAGAATGACTTGGGAGGAACAAGCGTTTTCGAGGTTGCGTTTTCGAGGTTCATCTAGTAGTTCGTTAAAACAGTGAACTTTACTTTATTTACTCATGGAAAAAAATGACAAGTTGTACTTATTTATGAACTATCGGTAGTGTTTAATTGTTAGCACTCAAATGTTTCAATATTTTAAGATCTTCATTCGCAGCTACTCATACTTTTGCCAGTGATGTTACACCTGCGACTTTTAAATAATTATGACATGTGATGCCTTCTTCTGTGTGTATTCCTATAAATAAAAAGTCTACCTCTCAATGTGTTGATAAAGTTATGACTGTAATAGATATTTCTTTTCACTTTTTAAAAATTATATTAATGAAGCTGTAACTGCTTATCTTTTCAAGAATGGGTGATATCAAAATTTGTCGCACAATATTTGCCACATACGAGTGAGGCTTATGCTACTGAACATTGGCACAAAGTTTTTCGTTTATGGAGATAGTGGATCCCGTTGATAAAAGCTGCTTGCATCAGCTGTACTGGCTAATCCAACATCACATAATAATCATTAACTGAACATACTGACTTGACAGTAGATAATAATTACCCATCTACCAAATTTGCTTACCTGAATTGGGATTATTTTCCATCAGCTAAACTTCCTGACCTAACATAAAAACATTAGTCTTCAGCTGAACTTGCACACCTAAACTGAAGTTCCTTACAAGGGACAAGCTTGCTTCTGATAATTAGACATCAGATGAACTCGGTAACCTGAAGTCAGATCATCGGAAACTAACAACGTACTGCACAGAAATTGTGATAGTGAAAAAAGGAAGGTTTATACTTATCCATGGTCAGCAGACAATAATTCCGTTACTCATGAAAATATCCTAAATCTGACACTTAATGCATCGCATTACCATAAAATTGCTCAGTGTTGCATTAGTTGTTAGGTGAAAATATTTAAAAACTAAATACATAAAATAAGGAAGTGCACTTGGAGGTTAAAGTCTTTTCTTACATAAATTTTCACTAAAGGCCAATAATGAAAAAAATTTACGAGCCATTCCTAACGTTTAATTTGTCTCATAAAATTGAAAATAATTACCATTACGTCACCAGGCTAACAACTCTTTTTTCTAAACAATTCCTCTTGAAACCATATTGCTACCACAAAGAGTTATGTGTCTAACTTTGTACAGCAACGTGCTGCAAAGAGAGAAGTGTTTCCAATGTCACTGACACTAAAACACCAACGAAGCAAACTTGGAATCCACAGACACGTTCGCTTCTGGATTAACTTGCAGGTACAGAAGACTTTGAAAATTTAAAGTGCGATCTTTATCTGAGAGCATCGAACTCCTCGCTCCAGAGGCGATTGCGGTAACGCGACACCTTTGCTAGTGAGATCATTATTTCTACTTCGGTATTCGTCAAAAGAAGCGAGAGCCTCATTAGCCTGGGGTGAAGGTGTCCAAACACTGGCACTATCAGCGCTGATAATTCCGACGCGTTGTCGCCTCCTGTACCGACAGTTGATCTCTCCTCCTACGCGCCTTCTACGGTAGTGCACGAACTTGGGTCTGATAGTCCAAGTGCGCGAATGTGGGTCTCATAGACCTAGTACGCGAACTCGGGTCTGATAGTCCAAGTGCGCGAATGTGGATCTCATAGACCTAGTATGCAAACTCGGGTCTGATAGACGAAGTGTGCGAATGCGGATTCCATAGACCTAGTGCGCGAATTCGGGTCTGATAGTCCAAGTGCACGAATGTGGGTCTCATAGACCTAGTGCGAGAACTTAGGCTGATATAGCAAGGCTCCTGTCAGCTTCTATAGTATGGTGTGCACGTATTGTGCTCACCATAGGACATAGTGGGCTGGTGTGCACGTATTGTGCTCACCATGGGACATAGTGGGCTGGTGTGCACGTATTGTGCTCACCATGGGACATAGTGGGCTGGTGTGCACGTATTGTGCTCACCATGGGACATAGTGGGCTGGTGTGCACATATTGTGCTCATCATGGGACATAGTGGGCTGGTGTGCACGTATTGTGCTCACCATGGGACATAGTGGGCTGGTGTGCACGTATTGTGCTCACCATGGGACATAGTGGGTTGATGTGCTAACACAGTTCCCTTAATGGTACCAAGTTCTACAGAGGGACCGAAAAAAACTGAATCCTTAATTTATAATTAGTTTTCATTTATTGGTGCCTAGAATAAGAATTGTATGCATAAGATAGATGTTCTGTTTTATCTATTAACCCTGGATAAGTTCATTTGGTCGAATCTGGTGAGCAAATCTACTTGCGAGCGGAAAGACCCGGGTTCGAATTCTGCTGCCGACATGGTTGACGCGGCTAGAAATACGGTATGGGACTTGGGTAAACAACCGAATAATTATCGAAGTAATTATCGAACCCAAGAATGGGCCATAAGGTTCGTTCCTATAGCCTCATTCTATTCTATTTCCCAAGTCTATCTTGCCCGAGCACTTAGTATTCTATGATATATACTTATAAAACTAAAATTTCAGTCAACTTTTTTTGGGGTCACCCTGTCTGTGTAGTAATATACATCCCATTCTTTACGCCAACACGAAGCGTCTCTCTCACGTTCCCCTGCTGGTATGTACATCTGTACACTAACGATGTGTCTTGTCACACGTGTCTCAGGAAAACGCGGAGCACAATTGTACACGAACCACACGACAAATACGTGTATAAAACTTTCAGTGATATTTGGTAACGTAAAATGTGAAAACATCTAGCGAAATAAGCGGTGCAGTTTCATCAATTCACAATCCTTCATCGATAGCGTCGGCATAAATCTTGAGTTCTGTATCGGCATATCTGATGCTGGGCTGACAGCTGATGTGATTTAGAGCATTTGCTCATGTACGTTTTCCAGCGTTAAAACGAAGCTTATAGTATCACGTGAAAGCAAAATCCATTTGCAAAATTATAAAATGAACATTTAAACGCATATTTTGGCGAATTTAATACGAAAGAATGAATTAAGAGTAGTAATATCTATGTACCTGGCGCCATTCCACATGGATAGAAACGTTAAAGCCTTTTTAACATGAATTTTCTATAATTGCTCTAACTTAGATGTACTCACACTATTTATTAATCTAGATTATTTTGTTGTAATCGAATATTTTGTCTATTCAATAGATTTTTTGTTTATAACGTAAAATTATAATTATCCGTTGTTTTCAGACAGTGGTTTGCAATTTACTATTTTTTCCACGTGAATTTTGGTATAGCAGGGTAGAAAAATTAGGTTTATTTATACACTATGAACCCTTTTCATGCTCGTAACTAGCTCGCCTTAATGAAAACAATAAAGGTAGTTTAACCTCATACAATTACCAGTGCTTCGTGCAGCCCTGTATAACTCGTGTAGAAGGCTTTATCACTGCTTCTTATTACCGCACACTCCAAACTTTCCCCCATTAATATTCAGAGAATTAAAATTTATGAATTCATAAACTTTCTAGAGCCTGAAACTTCGACGGTAGCAAAAAACATGACACCAAACATCGCCGGGGCATCGCTCAACCCTTCTGCGCTGTAGTCAGAGTGAGAGAGAACGAAAGCAGAAAAAAAGCTGAGAAGGAACGAGAGAGAACCTTATGCACCACAGAAGCATAGCTCAGCCATTCTTCTGACGTGTCTCGAATATTAATTATGCTATAATCAAAACCCGGCTGGAAATATTGGTGGCGTCGACGAGAGAATAGAGTCCATGCTCAACCGTCGGTGAACTCCGCTGGTCAGACTTACGACCAGAAAGACCTGCCGGTCCGCTCAGATGCATTATTTTTTCCAACAGATGTCCGCGACAAGTCGAGAGATTGTTTCTTTTTTCAGTCTCCTGAAAGTTATTAAATCGTTCCCTTCATTTGGTGAAATGAAGTACTCCTTGTGATGTATTGAATATTTCTTTAGTTCAGCAGACGTTGAAAGAATCTTTACACGTTCATTACTTTTCTCTAATTAGCGTCCTGACTTTTCGAAATTGTGCTGTAAATCAAAGCGAGTCATAAAAATAATTACATCTATGAAGGAACAAAATTTAATTCCCAGATTGCTTGTAGAGGAAATTCTATATTGACTACTGTGTTAAATATTTACTTTTCAAGTTCAGTGGTGAAACAACTTTTTGTTTGATTAAATTGTGGATGCATTATTGCACTCATAGAGGAGTACTGAGGAACTGGGTTTTAAATTTTCACGTGCATTTGCAATCGTACGTCATTTGTGTTTATTCATCTCCAAATACAACTTAACTAGTAACGTTTGGGCTTCATGATATCTAGGGATATTTTTGTTCTCGCTTTTTGTGTATGTTCATGCACTTGCACGATGTTTTGATGATATCATGCAGGACACTTACACGATGTTTTGATGATATCATGCAGGACACTTACACGATGTTTTGATGATATCATGCAGGACACTTACACGATGTTTTGATGATACGATGCAGGACACTTACACGATGTTTTGATGATATCATGCAGGACACTTACACGATGTTTTGATGATATCATGCAGGACACTTACACGATGTTTTGATGATACGATGCAGGACACTTACACGATGTTTTGATGGTAAGATGTCCCATGAGACTGGCTCGCAGGATTGCTCCATGAGCTCATCATCAACTCCCTGCAATAGTAAGATATGCGGAGATAAGCTTAGTAGAAATCAAGCATCATAGAAACGGACGCTCGTATCACTTATCTCTTGTTCATAAACACAAGCTCATTTGCAGGCTGGAAAAAGCAGCGCAAGATGCAACAGATCTTCTGGCAAGTATGCAAAAATTTGCGAGTGAAGTTGTATGGACAAGGAGGAACAGGCAACGTAGTTGCTGCTTACTTCTGAATAAAAAACCAAGTTCAAGAACTTTTTTATACATCGCTGCTAATTCTGATCATGCAGTAAACTTTGTGCAGCTGAAGCTAGCTTTGACAAACTTTCTCTGACAAACTGAAACTAATTCTGACCAACTTTATCCGACCAGCTTGATGTGTCTGACATTGCCTGACGAACTGAAACTAATTCTGACCAACTTTATCCGACCAGCTTGATGTGTCTGACTTTGCCTGACGAACTGAAACTAATTCTGACCAACTTTATCCGACCAGCTTGATGTGTCTGACTTTGTCTGACGAACTGAAACTAATTCTGACCACTTTTATCCGACCAACTTTATCTGTCCAACCTTATTTGACCAACTGAAACTAATTCTGATTAACTATATCCGGTCAACTGAAATTAGTTTTTACCAACTTTATCTAACAAACCAAAACCACTTCCTTGACGACCTTGACAAGTCATGAAATACTGCAGCAAATCATGGGTATAATAAAATAAATTTTGCACTGTTATAGCAAATTTCATCGAGTTTTTCCAAGTGAAAGACACAGATGAGACAATGTTAACTTTCTGTTCATTAAAAATATTCTGGACCAAAAAGCACAAGACCTCGTCTTTATTCCAACTACATTAAAAACTAAAATATACATCTATTCAAACGCATCTAGCATTCAAATAAATTTACCAGCAGCTGATAAGAGTTTGATGACATTTGAAAATGAGAGTTAGTTACTTTTGATGCCTTGATAGTTATATTCATTCGACTAGGAAGAAGCCAGCCATCAATGCTTCATCGTTAATTATCAATCACACATACAGAGGCCAGTGTTATTCGTAGAGGCATTGCTTCAAAAGGCCTGGACTAACACATAATGTGCAATACTCAATTCGAGCTCCGTGCCTCTTAATTCTCATTCATTGACTTTATCTTCTGACAGAGCAATATCAGAAGAACACATCTCAGCAAGCAGCAACACTCACAATCTTTCTTCTTATTCAAAGTCCAGTTTGGAGATGAAACCTTGTAGCATTTGAAGGCACAGTGAGAAGTGAGAAGGCACAGTGAGAAGTACACAACAGCCATGCGGTGCTCTAGAATTAGCGGAATGCGACGATGTATAGCGATATATCAGCCAGGATTGGGCTATGACGTATTACCTTGATTTGTATCGGGTCTGTGAGAGCATGTAGCTTGTAAGCAAGACTGTCCGATAAATGAGATTGCGAAGTTATTTACATTAGGTGGAATCTCATCGATAGACGTGGGCGAAGGTTGTCCGTCTAGAACGCTGGTACAAGTAAGAAGTTGTTACGACAATAGAGATCAAATCTCTTAAAGATTTCATCGGCTAGTATTAGCATCTGCTTGACTTTTTATAAATAAGTACATTTTTCCAATATTAGGCAGTGCGTTGCTTCAAAACACCACCGGATAAATAATGAGTATAGCTGTAGTAGCAGAACAGTAGCAACTCATACCATGTTTGTGAAAGCGAAGGTCAAACCTCAAGTATAACTGAAGCTGATGAATGGAGGATGAATTCCCCTTTTGCTCAAGTGTCTATAAAGTTTTGAATGTACTGATGAGGTTCTGTCGTCCGACCTCTAGTGCAGACGACTGTTTGTCAGAGATGTGCTTGCTGTTGAGGAAAGTGTCAGGCCATTGGGTTTGTTACCCCCAAATTATATATCAGTTGCTGTGTCATTTGACTGCGGTGAGATTTACATAGTAAGAATATTTAGCAGTGTGGGTATTACCTTCCATGTAAAATATTTAGAAATGAAAAACTGATACATCAAGAGTGAAATTCACAAATCTTAGTCGATAAAAACAAACATATAATTCCGCATAACCTCTACGGGTGCGGAAAGGTCACACCGGATTTTACACATACAGTGGGGGATATACAACACGTTGATTAAATCGCCAGATTGCACATGTATAGACCACGTACAATTACGAAAATTGGACTATATATAAACAATAGTATAAAAAGTTAATAATATATCTAAAACCCACCAATATTTAATAGAAAAAACATATAGGAACATGTATAATAGATACGTGAACAAAAGTTTACAATACCCGACTTTTTTCTCGATATTATGCATGAAAATTATTGTAGGATTATTCCAGAATGTTCTAATGCATTCTACTATTTGGCAGCCGAACGTTCGTCAGCATGCATCTCCAGTAACGTGTCATTGGTACAGCAGCTCTCGTTCTGAAAGGTCATAAGCATGGGTAAGAATAAGGACATCAGCCAAGATCTTCGAGAACGTATTGTGGAGCTCCATAATGAAGGTTTGAGATATCGGAAGATAAGTGCACAACTGTGTGTTCCTATAGCCTCGGTTGGAACCATAATACGTAAGTGAAAATGCCGGAATATGATTCTCAGCAAGCCTCAAACTGGCCGTCCACGGAAGATTAACGACCGTGCTGCTCGAGAATTGTCCGAACAGTAGTGCAAAAGCCTCAAACTACTCGTGAAGAATTGAAAATGATCTCAAGGCATCTGAGATCAAAGCCAGCAAACACACGATCAGCAGGGTACTACACCGTGAAGATCTTCGCTCCCACACCCCTCGTAGGACACCTCTTCTCCAGAAACGTCACGTCAAGGCCAGGCTGAAGTATGCCAACAACCATTTGAACAAGCCAGCAGCGTTTTGGAACTCAGTACTGTGGTCAGATGAAACCAAAATTGAACTATTTGGGAGAAACAGCTCAAACCATGTTTGGAGGCAACAAAACGAAGAGTATGAACCAAAGTGCACCATACCTACTGTTAAATTTGGAGGTGGCTCAATCATAGTGTGAGGATGTTTCAGCTCATCAGGGGTAGGTAAACTTCACATCATTGAAGGAACCATGAATGGCAGGCAACATCGTGAAATATCGGAAGAGCAACTCCTACTTTCAGCTCGTTTGTTAAAATTGAAACATGGATGGAAATTCCAACAAGACAACGATCCAAAGCATACTGCAAACGAAACCAAGGAATGGTTAACGATGTAGAAGATAAACATTTTAGAATGCCCAAGTCACTCCCCGGACATGAATCCAATCGAAAACTTGTTGAGGGAATTGAAATTGAAGATTCAGAAGAAAGGTCCCAATAACATCACTGAACTCAAAGAAATTTGCATTGAAGAATAAAATAAGATTACGCCCTAAACTTGTAAAAGGCTGGTAGTGAACTATTAAAAAACGTCTCGTATCCATAATTAATAATAAGGGCTATGCAACAAAATATTAATGATTGTATATCTTGAAATGTGTTGTAAACTTTTGTTAACGTATTGATTATACATGTTCCTATATATTTTTCTATTAAATATTTGTAGGTTTTAGATATATTATTAACCTTTTTATACAATGGTTTACATATAGTCCAATTTTCGTAATTGTACGTGATCTATAAATGTACAATCTGGCGATTTAATCAACGTGTTGTATTATTTTGGCCCACACTGTATGTATTCTGTGTATCCCGTGGCGGAGACGTGTGCTTATATAATGCTCATCTGTCGGTAAAAAAATATGTGCATAAGTGTGAGCACATAAGCCCATACTTATGCACATTTACGAATTGATACGTGTTAGCACAGATCATTACACGTATATGCATAGGGATCAATGCATGTCTTTCTTCTAAATCCGCTTACACACTCTTGCATTCGAGTACGCGAATATATCTTACTATGTGCATGGCTGCCGTTTATATATAAACAAGTATCTACTAGTGTGATTGCGTCTCACAACCAAAACAAAATGTATTCTTATAAAAGTGATTGTATGCCTTTTAAATACACCGTTCAAGTGACGCAGTGTGGGAAGTACTAAGAAGTGAACTGCTGAGTGAAAATAAAATGCATGTTCACAACAAATATGTTTTGTTCATTGACACTCGTTTCCCTTCAGTAGCCTGAGTTAGGTACGACATTATTACACGTTCTTTCCTCCGGGGTAACAAATTGTTCCTTTCTTCCTTTTTTTGTGACAAGTTGCTGTGTTTGTGGAGTAAATCTCCACCTAGAAGTGTGGTGACGTACTCCCAATAGGAAAGATTGAAGCAATAACTAGAAACTTATGGCTTTAGATCGGTATGCACCGTTACAAAGAAAACTAACATAACCAAATGAAAGATTGTTATTTCACTGACACTTTTGCAGCAGTTTTATAATTCTAATCATTAAAAATAAGTGTTCAATCTCTGAAAATTATTCTTATAGATCGTTTAATCTTAAATTGTTCTCAAAGGTTGTAAAATCCTTAATCCTAAATTTTTACTACCCTATACTTTAATTCTATTCGTTGTTCTATCGTTATAAACAAATTTCAGGTCAATTTTTATCCCAACGTACACAAATGTTTTCTTCGTACAGCTGCATGCAACTGCTTCTCCATGCCTAGGTTATGATCCATGATAGATGGGAGCGAGCACAACGGATTTAACCCCATTTGCAGGTTACATTTTTTTAGTAGAAGATATGAGCAGATTGATTCAAATGAATTTTATAAGCTTGAATATCAAACATCTTCTCGTAAACCAAGGTTGAATCGAATCAAGTTGACAAATTTACTTGAATTTTTTGGATAACGAAAGTAGATTTTTTGTAAAGGAGATAGAGAAATACACTCATTCCACCAAATTCGAAGAAAATTTTAACATCGACCCAGGTTTACGACTACGTATAGACTTTTTAACAAATAATTGAAAAAAATTTCTATACTCTGACTTGATTTGCTGTTAGCGATTGTTTTCGAAATAATTTCTATTATTTCTTTGCCCATAAAATTCGGTGCGTTCACTTACTGAAATGATGACAATGAAATGACTTCAGTACTTTCAATAGAGGCGCTGTATTTGAGGACATGTACTCGCATATCATAAAGTTTTTCCAGACTACTTGAACTTTTTCGCCTTGTATGCGACTAGTTTAAGTGCTCCGTCTTCAAATGCTCCCCTCAGAACCTTCAACCTCGTAACAAATACTACACGACGTACATCCTCATTCATCTGAAGCTCCTCTCTATGAACGTTCGCCTGGAATAATTGAACTTTCTAATGTGTATTGCCAGTGTGTATGGGAATTGATTTTCCTCCCCATGGAAGTTGTGTGAGAAACATGGCTCTCGATGAGCCACAGGTTGCCGTTACGGCACTGGCGGTTTGCAGGAACCGGTCTGGCCGGAGCGAGGGCTGCCGGATCGCTACTGGCGGCTGCGCGGAGGCGCGTCCGGGTCTGCAATTTAGTAGGAATGCGGTACCCGAGCAGTGATGTGCTCTCGAAAATCTACGGGCATTGCACTGTCATTTTCATTACCGAAAATTTTGAGCATGCGCTTGCCGCGAAAACACAGAAATGCTTCCGAGATATAAATGTCAACACCCATTATTTATTACCAGAAAGCGCAGAAAATAACGATGAATGTTCATCTTTTTTTTGTTTAAGTATAGAGGAATATAACGTGTGAAAGGCGCATACTAGGAGTATACATGCCTCCTGATACATCATCGCTCCTCCCACCCTGTACAAATGGGTAATGGGTAATACGGACAAAGGACAGTTTGTCAAGCGAGCGAATATAAAAAAGGAATGGGTCTGTCACAACCTAAATACTTGGAAAAAAATGTTTTAATTAAAAAATCTGTGAACCAAGCAAAGAGATCCTACATTTGAACACACGCGTTTGATTTCCAGTCCAGAACATCAGTCATGAACTCTTATGTTGTGTGTGTGGTGCAGTCTCTCTTATGATGTGTACGTGGTGCAGTCTCTCTTATGATGTGTGGTGCAGTCTCTCTTATGATGTGTGTGTGTGTGTATGGTGCAGTCACTCGTATGATGTGTGGTGCAGTCACTCATGATGTGTGGTGCAGTCACTCTCATGATGTGTGATGCAGTCACTCTTATGATGTGTGTGTAGTACAATCACTCTTACGATGTGTGTGGTGCAGTCACTTTTATGAACTGGATTTCCCCTTGCAAAGAAAATTTGCAAAATGCCTCTTCAGCCTTTCCGCCGTCAGTCTTCTTGATGACAGTCTTGTTCAACAGCCGCTGCACGATGGCCAAGCATGCCATCATCACTCATAAATTAATACCTCACTTCTGAGCAATCAGAGCAATAGACAAATTAATTAACCGTAGAGTAGTGAATTAGTTAATCAAACTAATTAATCACATTTTGTGAAAATTTGAAAACATATCTTTGCAACACTTCCATTAGGTCAGTATATGTATACACAGAAATAAATTGCATATAGAATAGAAAAGAATATGTCGACAGGAACGAGCTGTCCATTCTTGGGTTGGTACGGAAGTCATATGCCGTCTAAAATAAAAGTCTCAATCACGTAGAAATGCTTGCATCTCAATCGTGCTGAGGCACTTCAGTCACGCACGCGCACCTCAGTCACACACAGGCACCAGGAGAACAAAAATGATAAATTTATAACATTGATTTATACATATATACCTCCAATATTGCAACTGAACAATATCCAGTGACAATTATCAACAGCATTTTTATAGGGAGTGAGACTGAGGTCGCTTTTACCTCAACGACTGAAGGCAACCGATATTGCTGAGCAGCGCGGGCTGAGGTGGACGCTGACTGAGCGATACTCTCCAGCCTCGTCGTCGCGAAACAAATGTGCGAGGCACAAATGCACTGGTGTTTCTTTTTGACAAAATTATATGGAGTCTGACGACTTTTCTGGAAATCTATGCTAGCAACGACTTGTGCTTTGTCATTTGGTTTTATTGTGTGTATTAAGTAGAAATCAATTCGCTGTCTGTGTGGTGCATATTTCGGGAAATTTGTTTGGAGTTCTAGAATGTCAAGTTTTTAGAAGACTTTTAGACTAAAAAAACATTTATAGTTAGATTTTCGCTATCCTTTCTATTCATTTAGTTTATATATAAAGAAAAGGCTATACATAATGAACACACTTAATAACATTTGCAGCATGTGTTAACAAACTTTATCATATTTACACTTTCACGCCTAAAAATTGTTGTTTTATTTCAACTGAAATTATTAAAATCAAGACAACCTTCTTTATAAAGTAAGTAACAAATCCCCCACCAGATTTGTTCAGGATAGCTTTCCTTTCAAATTTCGAAATGACTACCATATTCTGCTGTGCCGTGCACTAGTAGACTTGATCGTCTTGCACTTACTCTCAGGCAACAAGCCGTTCCACTCAGCACATATGCAGGGGCAGTAACGGAATATTTCTGAAAAATGTAATGCAGCAGTACTTGTACGACAGATCTGCTGCAGGATATGTGTACAGTAGTAGTAAGTTTTTTGAGTGTCTAAGGTATGAGTTAATTTAGATAAATGCTTAAAGCTTCACTTTTGATAAAAGCCTTTGATTTACTCAGAAATAGTTGAGTCTAAAAACTAAAGATCAGTTAAAAAACAACCCTTGCGAGACTTTCGCGCTTTCTTTATTCTGGTGGACAGATTTTGTGTTGACATGCTTTTGAACTATGATGTGAAGAGTAACTTTGCTTATACACAACTATGTAAAAATTTCGAGAGACCAAGTTTAAAGTGTCAGCGTGGAGTGTATTTTTTCCCTGGAGCGAAGTAGGAACGTTTGAAATATTATTTGAAACAGTCCATATGGCAGGCCAATAAATAACAGTCCTATAAGAACTTGTATGTCGCATTATGTGAGCTTCCTCTATTTTACCATAAGCGTAGAAGTTTACAAATCATTTTATTTCAAGTCCCAAAAAAGCATATATAAGGAAACGAGTTAATGAATATATTATTCTCGTGCAAATAACGCAATATTTGTGTTGTATGTAAAACTTACCCTGTACTTTTTTAATCACCCTGTGGATTCGATTAAATACAAAAAATATACAGTAATCATACTCTTGTCATGACCGTAGTTCTGAGGCTAGCGTTTCTCGTGGAAAGGAGAATTCTTACATTGAATGAGTGTTGCCATCTCTCAGATCCTGACCTTCATATCCAATTCTTACTCAGCACTATAGCTGAGTACGTAGACATGAGAAAACAGTGGCGCGCAACAATAATTATGGCAAAAGCCTGCGTGTTCTGATCTCTCTGTAACCGAGGTGGCAATGTCAAAAGGTGCCTGCGTCTAACTTTTATAATTAACATAAATTGTAGTTTTTTCCAGGCTTTCGTGACAATCATGCCCTAGTGCATCTATGTTCCTTCACGCCACAAACTCAGCCAGTGCCTCGCAGCTGTGTTTCACGATTGTTCTTCCATTCCGTGGCGGTCTGTGAGGCTTAGAGGTGCGTCGGCAGAGTGTAGGGGAGTGTTAGGAAATGTACAGCAAATGAGAGGAATCTTATAGCTAGCTACACTATTTAATCTCCAGAGAAGTATTTGTTCATACTAAAATACTCAAAAATAGTAGTCACTTTCAAGAAAAATCGACGTCAAGTGCTCCTAAAATCGTTCCCAAGATGCAACTCATATGAAGCTCGGATTGCATTTCACTTGAACGAAACAAATTATCTTAAACTCTGAACTTTAGAACTCAACTTGCAAGCACGATTTATCCGTACATATGTCTCAGCTTACAGCAACACATTTCATTCCCTGCATTGGCTGCGCACTTTATTACAAAACATAAAATTGAATGTTTGTAGGAACTCAATCACTTGATTTTATTGAACCAACAATTTTATCACAGCTATTCGTCGTAGACGTTAAAAGCAACAAGCGCAGTGTTGAAATTTCATTTTTACGAATAAATCTGTTCGCTGCAGTCGCAAATTCTTTATTTGCACTCAAACTATGAATATCACACTGCAAAGTTGGAAGCAAAGCCACAAAATAAATGTGTCTTTCAGCCGCAAAGCCTAGGATTTATACGCCATGCTAGCGTTGCATTCATCAAGGCAAATACCTCAAGTTTGGAGCATATGCAAAACCTACCGCAAACGTTATGAATTTCAATGGCAAGAAGCAAGCAAAGAACGGCCACAACCGCACGCCTGATCTCCCCGACAGGGCTGACGGGCGCAATAAACAACCAGCAATCGCCCATAAAGCGGCGCGTTTACGCACCTCGACCAATGCAATATCCATTGGTACTCGTTCACTCTACAGCAACAAAGATTTAATAAGATCACCTTAACACATGACAGCGATAACTCGTTTAAGACTTCCGAAGAAAATTCTGCAGAAAACGAATGCGTCGCAATGCATACGAACAAGTACGCAACCAGTGCTGTTATGGGTTTGGCTTCCATAGATTCTCTAGTAAAATTTCTAAGCTAATTATTGTGTGCAGACAAAATGTTCAACATAATACCAGCACATATGGATACCAATGGACAGTGATAATATTAACTTGCTCCTTGCGGATAGGTACAAAGACTGCATGTACTATCGTGGGCTATTGCATACGAATGATAAAAACTATTATGCTACATTCATTTTTACGTTATTTTATTAATGGCTGAAGCAATGTTCATTTTCCGAACTTTATAACATTTTATTGAAGAAAGAGAGTAAAAAGTCAAAAGTGTTTACTATCTATGTATAAGTCAGTAGCCTAAGATGCTCACACGAAGCCCTCGAGCGTAATTCATGCATTTCAAAAAGTTTATCAACTTAAATAAACCTCGGACGTGCATGTACGTATGTCAATATCACGAAAAAATTAGAATAAACTTGCAGATGACAAAGCACAACAGTGGACAGAAATTCCTAAATATATTATTATGTGTTTTGCTCGTTAATGACGTCTAAGCTTAGTTTCCATAGTAATATGTACCATAACACACACGCATATGACACAGAGATCAGAGGAGTTGAGCTCTACATGCAAACTCTCATAAATAAGACGATATTTAACTGTCGAAATTAACACATAAAATCATTCAGCATCTTGAACTTTCTGGCTTTTATTATTTTGCATACGATTTGCTATACTTATATCGAAATAAAATACTGAGCAGCGTCTGTTTCAATGGTGTTGAAATTACAAGTCGTACGGTGATAATTAGGGATAAATTGTTTGAGAAGGGGATGAATGCTGGGTAAAAAACATATTTGAGGAACTTGCAAAAATATACGTCACAGATAGAAATGAGTGTAGAATGCAACGAGGGAGTTGTTTTATCCGGGGTTTATAAAGTCATGTCCCTAAGCCAGCCATCTCTGTTAGGAGTTTCGTTGTCTGAATTAGAACCACTGCAGCACGGCTGAAACAGCGTGCTAGCCTGGGGTTATTGTGGCATTCACGAGGTATTTTATTTCAAGGGAACTCTGAGAGAACTTTATTGTGCTCTGATTTAATTGTACTTGACCCGAAACCCGAACACACCCAACTGATGACCCTGACCACTTTTGGACCATTCTCGTCCCACTCCATGCTTGCGTTAACGGTTTACCCACACCTGTCACTCTGATCACACATCCGCTAAAGCACTCTGCAGTTGTACTTGAGCTCATTAGGTAGATTTACTTCAACGTCAGTTGTTTATTGCAATGAGCAGTATTCAACATCGCACGTCATCATCAGGGAAGTATTACAGAAAGCAGGAAACGGTGGTTCAATTAACGTAAGAGATCACGTCTTGATGGGCAATAAGTAATAATTACTAGATTAGTAATTCGTGATAAGGTGTGCACCTTGCATTCATATTGAAGGTTTTTGCGCTAAGCCAGCGAGGGATGGACCTAAATGCACTCCTCCATCTCAGGTTCCACAGCAGCAATAACGATGTTTTAAGTGTCTCCCTGAGACACTCACGGTTTCCAGACCACACAATTACAGGCGCTCCATGTCGTTGAGTTTGCTTCCTGCATCAGCATTTGCGTTGCAATGGCCCTCGAATTTAGACGAAACGATGCAGTGGTGCAGGAGCTTCTTGAGCGGGAGCTCACCGTTCTTCTTATGAGTAATTCTTTTCTGCGCAAGTTTGCAAATAAGTTCAGAGATGTGCCTCGGTTCTTTTCAATTTTTCTCAGAAATCGAGTGAAAATAAACATGAATTTTAAAACTTCTGTAAAAATTAAATGGTGTTGCTCTCTCTGGGTCGTGTGTGTTGGTAGCGTGTCCACAGAAAGAGTTTTTTGGAGACCTAACGTAGCATACATCGAAAATTAAATGATGCTTCTATAAAATATTGCAGTGTTGTGTTCTCAGTAAGAATACTACACGTGAGCATTAAACAAGGACTTTATGACGTTTTCAGAGTAAGTGACACTCTAAATGACCCCTAATCCTCATTCAAGGAGCTAATGATAGATGCTGTTCTGTATTTCATCAGAGATGCTGTTCTGTATCTCATCAGAGATGCTGTTCTGTGTCTCATCAGAGATGCTGTTCTGTATCTCATCAGAGATGCTGTTCTGTGTCTCATCAGAGATGCTGTTCTGTATCTCATCAGAGATGCTGTTCTGTATCTCATCAGAGATGCTGTTCTGTACCTCATCAGAACACAAATGTGATTTTGAGCTCTAAGGCTAGCCTGTCGATGGCATCAATTGCTCCTGAAGAATTTGAACTATTAATTCTACACCACTGTCATGATTCTATGTTATTGTTTGCTCCTTCGTTTGTTAACTGCCTGGATGTCTGCACATATCTGCAGTACTGGTTATAAGAGCAGCTATTAAATTTGAAAGTGTTTTTCAATTCTAGACTGGAATTTTGGAGCGGATGTTGCACTGTACACAACGGGAACGAACTCTCGAGCAAGTTACACTTCTACTGACAGTGATCAATTCTACCCTTTTTCTAAAAACCAATTGATTTTAAATGCATCAGTAATCGTCCCATCAGTTCTTTTTAGGCATATTGCTTGCTTTAATCCCTGATCGGGCAAGGAACCATAAATAATATTGGCAACGGGTGTCAAACATTCCTGTTGTGGGCTTTTCATAAAGCAAATAACATAGAATATTTGATAATATACAAAGTTCTTTAAAACAAAGAACAAAAATAAATATTTCTATGCCTTACTGAACGGTCTAGGGTTCATAGTTTAAATGTGAAAGTATTTACGGAACGCGCAATAAAATATGCAAATCTGAAGTCCCCTAGAACATTGTACCAACATAATTGCAGCTCCATGTCGAGAAACACCTTCGAATGCTATTATTTATTCATGTTCAATTACCTCGAGAGCATGATCTCATCCTTTAAATTTTAAATGAGAATTCAATTCATAATTTTGATAAGCATCGAGTATCAAAATCAAACGCCCTTAAATTGGCGCTTTATCTTAAAAAACATGAAATGGAATATAGAATCCAATTGTAAATCACTGGTGAAACTTCCAGCTGTATTCACGTAATGTGTGAATTCTTTACAGATGAGAGAGTACCTGGAAATAATTACGAATTATTCAGCTTTCTTTACATTCGTTGTGCATTATTATATGTGGGACCAGTAATAAAAGTATGTTTTTCATTTTTCTTCTAAAACATACATTTATCATACCTGAGAAAGTTCAGCCTTTTCTTTCGTGGTATTTTCAATCACAGATTGATGACTGTTCTCATGAGAATCTTGGCTTCCTGATAAATTAGAATAGAATAAGGCAATAGAAACGAGCCGTTTGGCCCATTCTTGAGTTGCTACCTAAGTCCCATGCCGTAAACGTTGCTTCGGTCGATGCAATTCGTGCCGATGCAACCGAGATGCCGATTAATATCAGCAGATGAATAATATTAATTACTCCCAGAGCTCGAGTAGATTCCAAGAAATATCCGTAGTTTCAAGAAGAAAAGTCATTCAACAACATCTAGCATGCACATACTAGTTGTTCTGTCCGGAGTACCATAATAGTAGTTGTCAGAAAACAGAGTGACCTACGCAATGCGATGGTTGCTGACACATTAAGAGGTCTATGCATGCTATATATTTGCTCAAATAAATAAACTGTTCATGTGTGCTGTATTTGCTGAAGCATCTTTGAAGCATTTCTACAGGAACTGCATGATCGTGTGATTTGTGCTTGCGGTAGCTGGTAAAAAATACGAGTGCGCTACGAATGAGGTAGTCACCAAAGCAAAGAACGCGACAACTCGATGTAATGGCTACGGACATAAATGAGAACCAGGGACTGTCTTCCAGTTGCGTTGTGTGAAATGGAGTTACCATTGAACAAAGAAGCGATTTATCCTAATAAATGTGAACGTAAGTACCATGCATTAAAAATAGTGAAGCGTTAAGAAGATGTAAATAGTGACGCGTTAAGAAGATGAATCATGCGACCTACATTCAAATGATCAATCCTTCCTACAAGTTCCTGCAGCAAATTTTGAAGCAGTTCACCATGAGGAAACTAGAGAAGTTCATACTCGCACTTGATCTGTTAACTCCTGAATTGCAAGCTTTAAGCATAAACCTTGAATTTTACGTATTAATGTATAGTATTTAATTATATTATAAACATGCAAATTTCCCTAACGCAGTTTCGCATTTTGTAGTGTGAGATAGTTCAAGTACCTAAACATCATGTAACATAGGATATAATACATTACCTGTATAGTAATGTACATTGCAAGTATCCTGTAAGATATAATGAGTAACATGGGATACACTATATCCCCACTCTGCTCTGATAAACTGTGTCACTCCATCGTGGCATCCCTAACACTTCATACCAAACACAATGATTTCCCCCTTCCATCTCTTGGACCTCCCTAACCCCGTCTGTTGCCCTGCACTTAACCGTGGGAACAATCAAACTCTAATATAAGGTCTTTACTGGGGTCAAAAATTTACCCTTCACTCTTTATTAACCAAATTATTCGTATAGATTTTCACTGCTGGAATACCCACTGCATGGCATACATTGTCATCTCTTAGGTTCATCTATCTACACAGATGCAAGGTTTGCACCAGGATTCTGGTTTTCCACTTCTTTTCTAGTTTCACAATATAATTGAAGGGTGGAAAGTACTAGTGAACTACTTGCATTTTTTCCCGTGGTAAATATAATATATTTTCCACGGGAAAAAATGCAAGTAGTCCACTCCCGTGCTGTCGCTAGCACAGCGCTGACAGAGGCGATTACGATCCAGTAGTTTACTATATGAAGGGTGGACAG
>VCRD01001355.1:32218-74627 GCA_006783055.1 Trinorchestia longiramus
ACCCCTGGCAAAAAGTGGTAAAAATATTCAAATTGTTATGCATCGAGATAAAAGGTCAGATTCGTAGCTCATATCTATTAACAAGATGAGATCATTGGGTCTATTTTAAATCAAGTCCAACTCGCACGATTTAAAACTAATCAAAAGCGTAATATATCACGCATTGTTGTGCAAGTTTTTGAACCATCACTTCAATATCAATGAAGTTCACTGTTTAGGATCTAATATAAGCGAAGTGAAGTTTGTATGGTCTAATATAATACTAGAATTTAATGTATCATCCATTTTAAAACAGGTTTCAGAAGCCTTTCTCGTGCAGGGTCGATGCAGTAGTAGCAGGCCGGCATCCAGAGCTCGTTACTGAAGTACAAGTTATAAGAGCTGCAAGGCGCTTCATTTGCTCCACAAATAAGAGTGTAAACAGCAGCACGAGCACAGCTGCTCCTCTATTAAATGAACGCTGGGATTATTAAATAAAGAGTGGCCGGACGCGGTCTGGAAACCGTCGGGAGCAAGAAAAGCGAAGGGCCTCATACTGATCTATTGTGGACTAGAGCTCTTTGCTGAATGAGGGGAGTGGAGGGAGACCTAGACCGCTGTCGGCTGCGACTAGACTTTAGTTAAACCACAACAATTTAACCGTGGCAGGGTTTTACAATAGCAACACTTGATCATGAAATAAATAAGACTAGATGATGGGCAGTGAGTAAAGTATAGTAAGTCTCTTTTGGTGAGGTACAAGCTGTCAGAAACAGTGGGGGAGATCACTCAATCATAAAAATGTTATTTAAGCTCCCTCGAGACGCTTGGGCTGAACACAATAACGCTTCCTTCTCCAAGTTCGGCCTGGAATTTTTTATAAGGCCATCTGTTGATACCGCTTTTTTTAGTTAGGATATCGAAATAAGATCTGTTTTGGTACTTTTTCTAGTAAGTTAAAATGTGTAAATGTTATGCATTTGCCAGAGAATCATACTGAAGGCTTCCAAACTCGGTAACAGTTTCTGGATTATATTTAGGTCAACAAAACTTTAAGAAAAATGCTTAGTAGTGTACGCACTGTTCATAAAAAGGTAAGCATCCTATAGTTTCAAAGGAATTTTATTAGATAGATCGTCACACGCCTGCAAGCCATAGTATAATTTTGCCTCTAGAATAGAATAGAATTTGACAACAAGAACGAGGCAAGTAGGCCATTCTTGGACTGGTACATTCCATTGCTCTTTATATTTTCTGATTTTAGTCAATAAAACTTTGTAAATACGTCATATCATTAAAACCATACTTCTACCATCACCAGACATCACCAGCTTGGTCGACTATCACCAGCTTGGTCGACTATCACCAGCTTGGTCGACTGGTGAGCGAATCTGCTTGCGAGCGGAAAGACCCAGGTTTGAATCCCGTTGCCGACATGGTTGACGCGGCTAGAAATACGGCATGGGACTTGGGTACACAACCGAATAATTATCGAAGTAATTATCCGACCCAAGAATGGGCCCGAAGGTTCGTTCCTATAGCCTCATTCTATTCTATTCTATTCTACCACAGTACGTTAGTACAGTAATAACTCGTGTTTTCTAAAGAGGCTATACGATATCTACGTACATCATAACTATTCAGGACATCATGAAATATCAATTTAATGACATTGAATGTTGTGCAAGATTTTAGAAGTCGGCGTAAATTTTTGTCTTTGATTATATGATCCCCGCCTCTGACTCCCAGCAGCTGGAGCAGGGGTTTGAAATCTTTTTTCTGTCATTTCCCCCTGCACCCAGTTCAGCCATCCAGATTTCCCCTGTACCCAGTTCAGCCATCCAGATTTCCCCCTGCACCCAGTTCAGCCATCCAGATTTCCCCCTTCATGTGTACGAGGGAAAGAGTAGTCAAAATACACTGCGAATATTTACTAATTTAATGTTAAAATTTACAAGCATACTGATAGAGATAAAGTTACATAGTAAAGCGGATAGAGAGCGGTTAGTAACAACTAACCGCATAGCCTCAGACATAAAAAAATACATCCAAGATTTTTTACTGCTGGTAGGCAGTGTAATTATTTCCCCCCAGGTAACTTCAAATTTCCTCCCAGAGAGAAATTTCCCCAAGTTGGGGACTCACTGAGCTATAGGGTCTGAAGAAAAGAAACAAAGTATGAACGTGTTTGAAAATGATTCAAATACTGTAACCAAGCAAAATAATGGCATTGATGAATTTAATGGAAATTTTATTTCTAAAATTCATTGGGTCTTGAAAACATGAGTAAAATTTTATTGTCACGTCGTATCCCGCGGCGGTAAATTTTTGCTGAGTCTAACACCCTTCAAAAATCATCTGACTCAGCATCCTAATCCAACCGTCCGACTCTTGAAGTCCCAAACCGGAGCTCATCATCATCTCCTTATAAAACTGACAAAACTTTTGTGGTAATTTCATTACGTTCAGTGCAGACATCGTTTACAATGGAGAGAAATGATACACGATTTTAAAGAACAGACTCGTGATTGTGTGATTGACATACGTTCTCGTATGCTTTCAGGTGTACGTGTTCATATGTTAGTAAGTAAATTAATATACTGCACATTTTACTGTACGTGCAGGATAGATTTACTAAGTCCTTATATTCCTCTATTACCCATTGATGGCAGTATGCCTTATTTATTTTACAATTTTAGGACTATTGGATTGTTCCATATTCATGCACACCTGCCACACGAGTTGTAAGATGTCCCAGTTATGTATTTTCAAGGTGGCTAAATGGAAGAATAATTTAGAGGGACTCAAGAAGGTGATCTACCTGAAGCTCGGAGCTGAACTTGGCAACTCATCACAAAATTCTCTTGTGGGTGCAGGGAGTCCGAGGACTTGGGAAGGTCATGAGAACAAATAGAAAGTTCAATCAACTTAGGAACAGTTGAATTTCTTCATACTGAGAAATTTTACTACGGAAAGTGAAGATTTATACATGTATTTTGGACATCAGCGGTACCATCCAAACTCTTCGATTCCAGAGATAAATATGTGATCATCCGTTGAAATGTGTCCAAATTTTAAGTATTTATTAGTAATTGGCTTCATTTTATTCATAATGTTTGAGTATCATTGAATACTGTTATTAAAATTAGCTTTCTGTCGTGTTCTACTTACCCTCTGCTCGTATTGAACCGTCTTCTTAATACAGGGTGTCTCAAAAAAATGTACTCACCCTTTAACCGTTGCTAACATGCTGTCTTCTTTGTGTTGCAGGTGTGAGGTTCGAACCTTTGGGAACATGATTAAATATGATTAAAGAATCATGTTCGCAAAGGTTCGAACCTTACACCTGCAACACAAAGAAGACAGCATGTTAGCAACGGTTAAAGGGTGAGTACATTTTTTTGAGACACCCTGTATAAAAGAACTGGCTCGTTCATTTGTACCGAATTTCTTTTGTTTTGCTTTTCTCCCCTCAAGAATCTATAATTAACCCATAAAAAGCTTGCGAACTCTTCCATTTACAATATAAATAGTTTATTAAAAACTTTAAATATGAACAGGTAACAAATGAAACGACGATCGAATTATTCGAATCCTTTCCTGGTTTTAAAACCTTATTTCTGAGGCAGCAATAATAAACAGCATCCATCATTTTGCATTTCATTGCTGAGATATTGCTGTAATACAAAGTGTTTTATTTTTTGTTTGTAAAAAATGTCAAGGCATATGACGTTCCTGAACATAAATTGTATTCATTCCGTAAAATATTTACATTACTTACAAACTCTACATCACTTACAATCGTTACATCACTTACAACCTTCACATCACTCAATCCTTGCATCACTTTCCTTTATTTTAATTCTAGTTGTTTGAACAGCATTCGAATTATTTTCCGTGCCTTCAATGTAGCTGATGAAGTATTCTCCAGCCTTGACTGCAGACCATATCCAGCAGTCTGCGCACAAGTTCCCATGGATCAGCTCAACCATCTCCCGCCTACGAGCTACAGTCATCTCTTGCCAATGCTGCAAAAGGGCACCAACTCGATCCTTTGTGATAGTCGACTGCCTCCCTGCCTTATCTCAGTAGGGATGCTCATTATTTTCAGAAGTCCTCGAATCCGTTGTTTATTCGATATAAAAAATGATGATATTTCGATTGATATTGTCTGAGTAAGTTGGACCTGCACTGGATAGCTATCTCGACCTGAATACTGCATGCATCGCTCACATCTCTGTGCGATAAAAATGTCGTATGTATTGTATAATTAAAGCCTATTGGCCTATGTTTAAAGTTTAATTGGAAGTCCTTGATTAATTATCAGTTGATATATGTATAACGATACATTTATATACGGACTATAAACTTGATGCACTACGTACTCTATGTACCTAAATTAGCACTTAATATGTGTACTTTATATTTTGCCTAGAAGCTAAAAAAAATTCTTAACCTAATTCAGAGAAGCATCATATTCTTTAGGTTACAATTCGAAGTGTCCTATTCCATAAGTTTAGTTTGAATCAATAAAAGACCAATCATGAACTCTACTCACGATGAGTGTGAATTTCTTTGAGAACCACTTGTTTCGTAATGGAAATGTCGCTTTTAGTGATATTTACATACATGAATCTGAACTCAAAACTTTGAGCCCCGTCGTAAGTGTTAAACTTTTTTATCCCAACTATGACCCTCTCATACCGATGCATACCACGCGTATATATCAGTTTAGTTGAATGATTTCACTAAAGTGTTTGCACTACAAATTAGTAGGAATAACATTCAGCGATAACTCAGGAGATGTATTTGTCACAATGTGGGCAGTGAAATATCAACATTATAACTTGAAATAGGCTGTCTTACGGACAAGTTCAAGTAACTGTATTTCTACGAATCCTACTAAAATGTCAAAGCTCATGTGAAAGTCACAGCAATTATATCGTTGTATATAGTATATATATATATATATATGAATCAGTGAATGCCTCGGTGTTTTATAGAACTGGCCCCCATTTTTTAGGCTTTCAGAAGTAACTCGCTCGTTCATCAAACGACGCACAACAGAGCAACGGAAGCTCAAAAGATGAGAGCTGAACATGCGGGCCGCTGAGCTCACCCTCATGTACACGGCCAATGATTTTCATTTTTCCAACTCACTGTATGTCGGACGATCGGACAGCTTTTTTGAGCTTGCTTTGGGTGAATGACTAGGGTCAATGTTACGTTTTTGTTCGTCTAGATTACCTCTAACCATAGTATGTCCCACAATGCTGTCAAAGAATATTGATTCAACGAGTTTAAATTTATTGCCTTGTAGCAGAAAGGAAGTGTCCTCTGAATAAATGTAAATTAATGACATTTGTCATCTAGTACGAATGACCTGAAATAGGTTATTCATATATTGATATTTTCTCATGGTATTAATTTTATCTATCCTGATCTCAATAATACGCGTCTCTTAATTCAACTGTTCCCCCCGTGCACAATCATTTACTTTGAAAAATTTTACAACCAAAAACAGTGGTATATTGAAATTTGGTATCCTCGCCATGGGTGCTGTGTATGAATACATATACTATTCATCAAGAGTTATTAATTTATTGTTTATTATCAGTGACGTGATTTTTAGAAAACCAATCTACATATATTTAATCCTTGAAAAAGGTACGAAACGTGAGATGCAGAGGGTTGTGTGGCCTTAGTCAAACTGGAATACACAACCATCAAGTGTTTGCGGTTGGACAAAGACGTGCAATGTACTTAGTGGAGGTGAAAGTTTATGATGTTAATATTATTCAAAGGGATGGTTTTATGATCCTCTCTAGAGCACGATCAGCTAAATGAGGCGTTTGTTCGCCGGCTCCACTGCACTTCGATTCAGATGAAAACTGACAGAAATTATGAGAAAAGCGATATTTTTAATACTTTGTGCAATGTATTTCTGCTGATGGAAGAATGAGGGGTCAGAGAGTCAAATTAGTACGATATATGGAAGGGTTTGAGTAATATTAATGTTTGGCTTTTTGCAAAGCTTAACCAAAAAGAGAAGGTATAACATCAATTTTCAGCTAGAAAGATAGGCTTCCTTAAAAATATGCTCTCTTCTGTTATTTTTAGGAAGATAGGCTTCCTAAAAATATGTTCTCCTCTATCATAGTTGCGCGCACTGTGCGTCTGAATATGTGGGTTCTACATCTAGAGTACTCGCTGTTCGTGTGGCAGCGCATGCTGAATGAAGTTTTCGTACTAACCGCCCCCTTGTCAACCCTTCTCACTCTGCTGTACGGACTCATGCAGAGAAGTGCGACCTCCCTGTTACATTAGAAGATTTTAAAGTAATTGCCGCAGCTTCCAGTGCCTTAGACTTATGCATATTAGAATCTTTATTTATTTTAAGAGACAACCCAGTTTTTAATGATACGCACTCTGCCTACCCCTTACGCTTGGTTTGAGTTTTTTATTTTGGTTTCTTTTTATTTGGTCTCTTTCTTTTGTTTCCTTTTTATTTGATTTATATATATTTTAGTGATATATCTACAAATAATGTTGTGTTTAGGTCATAGTTTACCTATGTGTTTTGTTTTTCTTTCAGCTTCTTGAAAATGACCTAGAAGGTGGAAATGTCGATACATACAGATATGTATATATATATATATATATATATATATATATATATATATATATATATATATATATATATATATATATATATATATATTAAAGTACAGTGTTTATTTAATAATGAATAAAAATGATACCATTAAAAGCGATTGTTCTTGCTCTTCTTTTTTTGGGAGGGTTTGCTTAGTAAAATAAAATAGTTGTGGCCAATGCAGGAAAACTATTTAAAAGTGGAATATTTGCAGCAGTATTTTTTTAGACAGTTGGTTCAATGCTTTCTACAGTAAAATAACGACGTGTGCGAATAGTTAACAAACATAACTCATATCTGCAACATTTCAACTTGCAATTTGTCTCAGAGGGGAAACAAACATCCAGCAAAGAGATTCTTAACTGGCGTCAGTTTGAAAGTTTTCCTTGTAAATTTGTTGACTGTGCTCTATGACAACGGATCTTAAAGTATAATAAACGTTTTATTTTCCACCTTAAGAAGTAGCATTCTGAAATTTGGTTGATTTGATGCCAACATTGTTTCTTTAGTTGATAATATTTAACTTGGAGACAAATATCAATGCAGGATTCTGCGCTTGCGCTGTCAAAAATTCCAAGATCTGCCCAGTTGTGCTGACATGTACTCTTGAAGCAGGTGTGAGCGAGCGTTTCATCACGCTGGCCATTGCATAAAGGAGCACTATAACTTATCGCAAAAGCGGTCAGCACTTCTTAGAACTCGAAGACAATCCTGGTGAAGGCATACCACACGTCCTGTGAGTCTCTCTCATATTAATTAATTCTACCGGAAACATAATGGAAGGCTGGGAAATATTTCGTAGCTTCTATCTAATGAAAGGAGCAATGTTGAGTGGGAGTCTGCAGTGGCGGCTCCTTATCTGCCGTGGCTGCTCTCGTGTATTCATTAAGACGAACGGCCCAATTAATTACGCACCCAATGACCATAACTCTGCCCCGGCCTCCAGAGCTGGCCCTCCACCGCTCCCGTGCTCTCCTATATTGCGTCAAAATTGCGCCCCCCGCTTTGGTGTGGCCTTCATTTCCGTCTCCACGTCAAAATCTGCCTCAATTTCTTCGCGGTTTCTTAGCTTGAACAGCCGCCGCCGCTGTAGCGCTTGTAGCTGTAAATGCAGTGTCGCGAGAACACGCCTCTAATTTGATCGTAAAAGTAGAGGCACTCTTTTAAAAAATGTAAGCTATTATGTAGAAGCTCTGTAAAAGCATAACGTGTGTCGTAATATTTGTTTGACGGAGTGTATGCATACACGGATAATGACACAGAGTTGGTTTCAGGGGTACAGATGCGTAGCTGTTTAACGAGTGAGCCGAAAAAACTGAACAAATTCTAAATCTAAATTCTGCCGTAGGTACCTCATAAACTCCTTGACCAAAGTGAGCAGAATTTTCAGGCAATAAAAATATCGGTCTAATCTTCAATTTTATTCAACTTAACTTCCATCCGCAGCGATGAGGGCCTCGGGACACCGCCTGAAGATTTTGAAGGTCTTGACAACGTAGTCCGAGTTCATGGTCATTAACTCCCTACCAACGGATGCTTTGAGGGTGTTGTTGTTTGGGTAGCGAACGCAGCAGGCGTTGGCTTCAATGTGCGGCCAGAAGGCGTAGTCTAGTGGATTCACGTCTGGCGAGTGTGGCGGCCATACGTCTTTCGGCCAAAAGGAGAAATTCTGCTCTTGCAGAAAGCCCAAAACACGACTGGATGTGTGTGCTGGGATACCATCCTGCTGAAACACAATAGTGACAGATGGCATGTCAAATGTGTTTCTGATCCAGGGGACGCTCCAACCACGAGCCTCCTGGCGTGTTGGCGAATGGACGCCGAGGGACTGCTTTGAATAGCATCTCACAAACTGTCACCATCCAGAACACTCTTTCAACCACTGCAGCACGTCTGTTCACGCTTTCGCCGGCATCCATGTGCTTTTTGATCGCGTAGACGGTTGTACGGAACACCCTCACTCATTTTGTTTCCGCACGAAGAAGTGCAAATACCTCCACTCGTTCATCTCCCTGGGAAGGCATTTCCCAGTACACTACTACTACTACTACTACTACTACTACTTAGTCCTCTTCGGACCTCAAGTGATCCAAAGGGCAGCAATGAATCCCTGCTATTCAGCCCTTCCGGGTGCTGTAGCTTTCACAGTACACAACAATAACAAAACTTTGTCTTCAAGATCAAATTAACTAACAGACTTTCAGATGATAAGCGGTAAGGTAGGAAAAGTGTTGCCAAACAATCAAGATTTTTAATTCAAAGTGTGTTCAGTTTTTTTCGGCCCGCCCGGTAGATGAAGGAGCGGCTGGTCCAAAAGAAAGAAGCATTCCTAGACATTAATCTCGGTCACTTCTGATAAATCTGACATTAGCAAATTAAGAGGAAAATATCTGATATAACGCTGAATTGAATACAACAGCGTAATTATTTTTGAGAAAGAAGATTCCGTTATCAGTTACGGCTGTTACCCTGCTAGGGCAGAAGCAAGGGAAGAGGATTTGAAATCTACATATATAATCGACTATGTATCTCCATTTCTCTCTCTCTCTCGCTCTATCTGTGTGTGTCCGTCCCATTACTTCCTATCTATTACCGAAGAATAATTATTGAACTGAAATCAGAACAGGTATGCATCTATTATTAGCATTGTATTGTGGATACCTAAAAGGCTGGATGACCATAAAATACTCCATTTTTTATTAGTTTTCTTCTCTTACACGACCATGTTAACAGTAGATACAATACAGAAAGGAAGTTCTGCATATATTCATGAAAATGATTCAGATTCTGATAATATCACGGGTAAAACTGAAAAATGTATTTTATTTCATAGATCATTAATGTTATCACTTTTAAACCAATGAATTTCAACGGATATCATCTGGGCCATGTTATCGGCAGATAAGATACAGAATGGAAGTTCTGTATATATTAATGAAAAGTATTCACTTAAAACACCATAATTAGCCGTACATCTTTGATGCACTCATCTTTATAATAATTTCAAATTGGTGTAATCTAAATCGTGGAATTTCCACCGGATTTGTCCAGTAGTAGAATATCTAAGTTGATTGGAATAAAGATAAATATTTATTCAGCTTACAAATTCTGATGAAACACTATTACTATTGATTTTTTCCTTTAATTTCATATGAGTACTGACAGATCTTTTTGTTGACTTGTGTGCACTAATGATAATGAAATTGAATTTTTGGGTACCATCATACGTATTGTTATTGAATTCTCTATGAATAACTACACACTTGTGTTCCTTTCTCTTGCATCAGAGCATCGAGGTGTCAACGCATCAAAACGCTCCAAAATTTTTATTGTTACGGGTGAAAAAATGTTGAAATCTTTCTTATGGACATTTACAGATGTTTTTCCTAGAGTGTTAAAACTAACATTTTATTTTATATTCTTTGTATTAAATTTTAAGTAAAATTTAACATTGTACAAGCGAGGAGCTAATTCTAGTTGTAGTGAAAAAATCACATGAAGTAGAGGAATAAATTACTGACTGGTATCAATGTATACATATAAAAATTATACTCCTTGAACATCTTTCATCTACGTACCTCTGCTGAGTCTACATCTCCCAAACATCAACCAGAAATGACGTCATCATGACGTTATCGTTAGTGTGTCACACCTCGTCACTAAACCGATACTCTGTATGGACACCATTGTCTCCCTAGTCTAGCTGCTCTGTATATCAAACATGGTCTCCTGTATTTCTGCTCGTGGTCTAGAATTTGGAGTGCAGCAATGGTACTTTCATGTTTCAAATCTATTGGTACTCATTAGCCTCCCGTGTTCCTATTTCTCACCCTCTTGGCTTCTTTCTGAACTGCCATCCTTCCCTAAAACTATATTCCTTGCAAACTCCATGTTTAATCAACGATGTTTAAAATAAATTCACGACGCTCATATATATATATTGAATTCCATAGTATGTAATATTTCAGCTTCTGAAACTCTCCACTCTCCCCTTGACAATTAGTGGTGTTTCTATGTAGCTGGTTTAGCTACAAAAGCAACTGTCAAAGAAAAATACGCAACCAAACAAATAATTTCTCGAAACACTCCTGAAATCTTCGTGCGTAATTCTCAGTAACTATCGTTGGTGATGAGCCGTACAAGAAGAATATTTCAAAGAAAAAACACAAAAGGTTTATATCAAAACTTTCTATCATTGAAAAAAGTTACAACTGAGGCGCACCAAAAGTTTTTATGGTCTGAAAACAGATCACGAGGTCATTTTACGTCAGTTTATAAAATTTGGTTGCTAGAAACATACGTGAAATTCTGTTTCTAGCATAAAGGTCTGAGAAGGTTTATAGCTTTGGCCGAGAATGCTTCAGATAAGTTACAGCCACGGCTCCTCAGTACTCGGTATGTAGAGGTACAATCGAGAACTCATAACGAGTTGAAGTTATTGTCGTAGCACCGAAGTATGTTAGATTACAGCTTCGGTTTCAGGATACCAAAAGTACTGTCATGACATTTAATTATTTAAAGAGACAGCTTGGGCCTCAGAATACCAAAAGTACTACCATGACATCTATGTAAGTATGTAAAGGTACAGCTTGGATCTAAGGACACCTAAGCTAGAGCAGTGGTACCTAAATGGGTGCAAGTACCATGTAAGACCTAAGAGGGCACCGCAATGGTTCAGCAGTACTGGCCATGCCCCCTATCTCCTCCCAGATAGTCGGCCTAATCAATGCTAACATTACTTCTGCTTGATTGAGCCTCAACTATCTAAACGAGGACCATTTATCTCTACGAGTGTCATCATTATTCTTGAGAACTATCGTTCTGGCCGTATTTATGAACAATTTCTGGGTCACTCGAGTCACATAGAGCTGAAAGACTTCGTGTGAGGGGCTGCAATAGTGATACATGCATTCGCACGAGATTAACGACGCTTCAGACTCCTTCTGTAATTCTATGTCCGTTATATGATCTTTAAATCTCTCAATCAGTTGAAAACTTCTCCCGTGCACCCAAAGGCTGTTACGGAACTAATTATTTCGATTAAATATCCTCCTGAACAATTACAATAGGGTTATTTCCTAACATTGACATCTGAACAATTGGTGCTGTATTTTCAGCTTCACTTTTCAATTTCAAATTTAGAGTGAAGGTATTTTTTACCCTCTGTCTTTGAACTTTAGTTGCAACTTGGTATTCATAAAATCGATTTGATACTTAAATAGAGAATAACGAAAAAAGTAGCGGTTTGAAAGCACCTCAAGTGCTGTGAAATTGTCGTCGCTACTTAATTCATGCGAAACAAAACAGTAAGAATTTTCAGTAAGTATGATGAATGCAATGAGCCTTTATTGCTTAAAAAATTGAATGTCACTAAAGAGAACTGCATTACAATACCAGAAAGTTACCTCGTGGAGCTCCTCCAAAATACTGTTAACGAACACCTGTTTTATGCTCTTATTACACAGTATATCAAAGTGAACTCTGGACTGTCAGGCTTTAGAATAATGCACATTTTTTGACCGAATTTTGACATTCAAGTTCAATATAGATAATTAGGGGAAGACAATTGAATTTCAAAACTTTCAAGACTTCGATTGTTTTCATTAAATTCGAACTATGTTTGAATAAAAGATTTATTATACTTCAATTCTTGTGAGATGGATAGTAAGATATCATGTGTAAAAATGAAGTGAACCATTAAAACATACAGCTTGACTTTCTTTATTGTCATCTATTCAATTTCGATTGAGTTTATTTGTTACTTATTAGTCACCGACTAATTATTGGAAGTCCTTTGCTAAGTAGTGTATTTTTACACTTTGAAATGTTTCTTATATGTGTTATTGTATATATTATGGTATCAGATATATATATATATATATATATATATATATATATATATATATATATATATATAATTATTTTTAAGAATAATAATTTTTGGTAATGAAATTAGGAAGTCGCGGCAGGTTTACGCCAGAGAATCTTCACTCTTTACCTTCAAAAACGTACTGTTTTTTAAAAACTTCTCTCTTAGTAAAATATAAATTGAGTTCAGTTAGAGAGTGAAGACGAAAGTTAAATGCAGGTTTGCATGCAGGGCTACATGCAGGGCTACATGCAGGGCTACATGCAGGGCTACATGCAGGGCTACATGCAGGGCTACATGCAGGGCTACATGCAGGGCTACATGCTGGGCTGCATGCAGGTTTGCATGCAGGGCTACATCCAGGGCTACATGCAGGTTTGCATGAGGGCTACATGCAGGGCTACATGCCCTGCATGTAGCTACGTTATGAATTATGCAGTAACTCGATCATTTTGAGCATCATTTCGGATATTTATATCTTTACTCCACCTATTGAAATGCGTTCTAAATATTTTCGTAGATTTTTGTGAGTGTCCTAGTTTTGTTTGTTATAAAGGTAATATTATTCAGCTTAATTTTATAAAGCCTTAGTTCTATACATTTAAGCTTTTAAGTGCTCATGACACACCTCCTTTGCCCGTAATTTTAGCACGAGCGATCCTGCATATGTATAACATCTGCGCTTGAATTATACTCGTCATAATAGCAGTAGCGATAGTTGAGTAACGGCGCACGTCGCTAGAGTCCTGGATTTATATGACAAGAAAAACATAGTAAACAACACGGCAAGTGTAGCATTCATTAGGTATACAGGGGGAGCAGCGCGCCGTAGCGCTGAGGGCGATCACTGAGCGCCAGTCAGTGCTGCCAGAACACTCCTTCCATCAGCCTGTAAAGACATCGTTATGTCGTGTAAGTGTGGTGGAGAGGCGAGCCAGCTGGGCAAATATAACAGTTACTGTGCAAAGTAGCGTCCTAACGTAATGGGCTGGTCGCTCACTCTGCTAATTTTACTATCTCGTTACAACACTGAAAAATATTTTCCGTTGGGGTCCTGTGAAAAAATATAATAGGTTTAAGAAGCAAGGGAGTCTCATGAGGAACAAACACGCTACGCTCGTCCCAGTCTTGCGTCTTCACACTTGTGTTTCACTTATGTACGTTGCACCTTGCAGTTTGTCCGATGCATCATCAAAATTCCATAGAAACACAGGAACAAAAGGATAAAAGAAGATAATATTTTACACCATTGCTGGCTCACATGCCCACAAAATCAAGGGTTCATCGGAATTTATTCAGAGTTATTAAGTAAGTAGCCGCTACAGCACTCCCACTGCCATGCCCCTTGACTCCTGTTCATCTGAACATCCGGCTTGTCTTATGATAATAATAGCATGAATACTTATTTTCTCATTTAAAATTTACCTCCAAAGCAATAGCCCTAGACGTCTACACTTGACGGTGTAAACTAATGAATATGTAGTTCTTTTTTTAAGTTTATGAAATAATAAATAATGTTCTGTTAGTTTTTAAGCACAAGTCCTTTAAAACAGTATACTATATAGTCCGAAGACCGGTTGAAACTTTAAGCAGTTTTGCAGCTGAGGAGACGCCACTATGCAAATTAGGCCCATGATTAGTTTTTACTGCAAAAATATTTTGCGACCAGCAAAGTTTTGTTCTGAATTCAAGCATCGTGTTCATGGAAATTATAATATGTTTCACGTGACCGCTGAGACCTTTTATTTTTACCTCACATCTACAACAAATGTTCGCAGATGTTCTAATGTTCTATAGAGTTGCATATTTTCTAACTAACAATTTAAGCAAAAGGATCTATGTTCGCAACCCCCAAAAAGCAAGCAGACAAAGAAAATTGCAAACAAACAGAAAGCAGTCAAAGTTATTACCAATGTAAAGGAAATGGGCTGTTAATTAATTGAAATTAAAGTTTTTTCGAACATTTCATTAGCTAACAATGTAATAGGAATTTAGTATGAGGGCTGCGGCGCTTTGCACATGCATACATAATATTTTTAAGGAGTTAATTCGTTTATTACAACTTTCAGCAATTCATCATTTTGTTCTATTTTGGCTGCTCTAATCTCTTTTTGTGTCTTAAAATTTGAAAACCAACGATTGCTTTGTAACACGTGATACAAGAGAAACCTTGTTTTTCAGGTACGCATTCAAACGTGTATTCTTATTTTGGTTCACGAGTCCAAGTAAAGGAAACTTCCTGTGTGGGAGAATTTTTAGAAATCTTTATCTTTATTGAGCAATTGTGGCAGTAAATCTGGCAACAATAGCAAGCAGGCCACCACCTCGAGGCCCTTCTCGCATCTCGTCCCGGAGGACTTCACTGAGATAATTTTATGCATAAAAATACAGAAGACAAGCACATACTTTGAGCTCACAGACAAGACTTTTGTTTGCGCTGCCAGGAGTATCCTAGTCTCTTCTATTGAAGAAAATCAGTCAATCTCATCTCTTTTACAAGAATAAAAAGGCATTGTCTGTACCTTGAGCGTTATTCATTATGAGTCTTTTATTTCTAATTGAGATTTTTTTAAATTGATAAGGCAGATGGATTAAATTTTGACTGAAATTTACTTGCACTACTCTATTTTACTGCACAATGAAAAGAGAACTTGTGCTAAGTAATATCACCTGAAGAGAAATTATTCTCGTCGTCCTCGACTGTGTTGTGCATTATTCTTGTTCCAGGGGCGTTCGAGAAGTTAATTCTTACCATACAACTGCCACGATGTATGGGACATGTTCGTACGAGCCTGAGTTGCAGCTTGTACAGACGATGTCATTTGAACTAATAACATATTATTGACTCCAGGTATAAATATGATTGAGCTGCTAATAAACTGCAAGGAAAGGCAAGTGTTTCGGAAACGAAGGCTTTCATATTAGTTTACCAATTACCGTAACAATTTGCTGGAGTCTTGTTTGACCTGTTTACATTACACGGTGTCTGCACCGTTTAACAAAGAGACATTGTTAAATGACCGAAAAAATTTAGGGGTTTTAATTGAAAAATTTACAGTTAATTTTCAGGAAATGCAAGTAAAATTCACAACCGATAAACACTTCATTGACTGTTTGTTTTTGCTTCTTCAACACATAGCAAATAAGCAGTTTAAGCTTTGGAAATGTACATTTTTAAAGTTTTTTCAGGTATCAAGGAATGTGTTTGTATCCCAAGTAGTACTCACATGTATTGAAAGTATTTCTGTATTTATAACAATACCATATGCCCAGGACACATGGAACTCGACTTTATAAATAATTACATCTACTGTTTCCATAAAGATACACAAGATATACGTTGGGAGCATTAAACTTAATAGGTACAGCGGTCGTTTATTGTTGATTAGGTGAGTAGTAGACAGAATACTGCAAAACACAAAAATAACACAAGAACGAGGCGTTACTAGCGGCCACAGACTAAGGGTCATTCGAAGAAGATAGCTTATCTCGTTAAGGGTCAATAAAAGCCAATAAATATCGTGTAATAAAAGCTTTGATGGAGCTCTCTACAAAAAAATATATATTTTTCCCGGACTTCAGGACGTAACTCTGTACGAATACACGTTTTATACAACCAGAATGTAAATGAGGCAAATGCTTCTTTAACGTTAAATTATCCCTACAGATGTATTGGTTGCTCTTTTTTATCATAATGAGAATTCTTCACCACAATTTACAAAACACAATCGTAAAACGTGTACTGCTTCGGTTGGAATCAAAAGGTAGGAACGGAAAAATGCAAAACGCATTTTGATATTAGAAAAGTTTTTGAAACTAATTCTCAATTAATCATATTCTGTGAGCCTTATCCTGTGAACCTTATTTTGTGAAACTTATTCTGTGAACCTTATTCTGTAAACATTATTCTGTGAGCCTTATTCCATGAAGCTTATTCTGTGAATCTTATTTTCATGCATATGTTAACACCACACTAACCAATACGCTACTCCAGGTAGGTTCCTGGTCATGCAAGTATGCGATTAATATTTAGAACTTTCTAAAATTTAGTGTACGAGCTTAGCTTATTTCATTTATATTATCACACGATTATAAAATATGCAGAAACAAGCTCAATTTCGTTCAAGCATCACATTTACCTATGAACATTCATTTTTACACATAATTTAATCTTAAAATTCAAAAACTACATGTTGTATTTATGGTAAAAGCTGCTCATATTTGTGTGGGAGTATGGGATCAGATCCATGTAGGATTAAGTGTACGAGTGTTGCTCTACAAATTTAATGGCAATAACGAGCTTCTACATTGAATTTAATACGCACTTCTGTTTACAAATTGCTGCATGTGTGTGATCATCTGCACGGAATTGTGTCAAAATATTCTGAAACTCGCTTTGGTTCTACAACCCGGAACCGAGTTCAGGAACCGAAACAGAAACTCGGTCGAAAGTAGTGAGGTTTTATGTAGCATACAACGGAAAGTATGATTTCATAAAAACATTCATTACGAAAATACAATTTTAGCGATGAGTAACGACACAACTGACATCAGTGGTCACATTTTCAAATGTGATCTTTATTGCGAATTTTTCATTGAATATACGGAAAAAGATCCTTGCCGTCAAATCTTTTGCACAATCAATAACGCGTAATAATTTATATTTTATTATTTGTTTTATCATAATATTTTATGCCATGCAGCGGGAGAATTCATTTGCATTAATCCACATGCTGTTAACGATGCATACGAAAGAACTCCTTTCCTCCACTAGTCAGTATCTATGAACCTCATCAGGTGAGTGGGGTGTCATTTCCGCTCACGTATATTTTACTCTAAGTCTTATATAAAGTGGGGCTTATGCAGTTCAACGAACCAACTCTTTACCATCATATTTTCTTTGTCATCAATAATAAAAATGCTAAATAATTCATACCAAAGTTGATGACGTGGTGAGAAGAACCCGCCGTTGTTGCATAGCCTACCAATAATGACAGTAGGCCTTCGACAACGCTGACTCACTTCCTTTGAAATGATCGCAACGATCGTGCATTGTTACTCGAGCAATCTGTCATGCATCATACTTTGCTCCCCGTAATTTCAGCCCCTTTAATAAACAGTAGAGCAGCTCTCTGCTGTTGGATGGCTCCTATTTCCTGCGTTAAGTCATTTTCCCAAAGCAATAAACGTGTAAACTCTTATACTACATTTTTCATCTTCCATAATTACAAAGTTTGATCAGAAATCTCCATTTCAGATTGGTGCATCGTAGTTCATCGGGGGAGCTTTCCAACATGTATTTGGAAACTGTGGTAGATTACATATACTCAATTATATTTGATTCTATGAGAATTTCATTGCGTGTGAAACAAGCTGCCAGGCAGTTTTCTAAACTGTGTATTTAATTGCTAAAAATCCACAACTTACATCATTTCGAGGAAATGACTCATATGATCTCTTCCAGTGGCCAATTCGTCGAGCATTTATTATTTTTTCATAGTAGAAAGAATTGCAATAATACCTAGGTGGTCCAAAATAAATCTCAGCCGCTTAGCATGACCTGAATATTCTTCAGAATAAGTTTTCAAACTTGTCATCGGGCATTACTGATGTGCAAGAATGCCAAGTTGTTCTCATTCATAGTTTTTGTTAATTTCTGTAACACCAATTTTCCTAACAACATTCTTTCCACTATAAAGAGTAAAATAAATATTCCTTTTAAAAGGAATAAATCACTTCGATTGTTGAAAAATGGATTGCATTTTAAGAAGTGACACTTTCTATGGTCATCTGTAGTAGATACACTGAACAACACGAAAGGAGGCTATCGAATTCACTGATATCGGCTTGAGGTTATCGGATACTGAACCGCAAATCCAAACATATAGAAAATTCCATGTCTAAAACTGTTTCATTTGTCGTCCCTAAACAATTACACAGATCAAAATCAAAAGATTACTCCTATAACTTTTACGGGAAAAAAGCTGGTTTCGTGAAAGCCAAAGAAGAGCCACAAATCTGCTACCTCAGTTATATATGTTATAACTTATACGGAAGACAAGCCTCCAGTTTCATCATAGGGTCAAACCAAAAGGTACATAAGCAAAAATCGTCATAACTGCTTCAATAGAAAAAATTATCAAATTGAAAATGGCTAGTATTTTAGTCAATAATTCTTTGTTATCCATTCAGGTGCAACTAAAACTATGTTGGTATTTACTTGAGCAGTCTCCACTAACTGAGGTTCATTTTCTTAAGTTTGCACGGGACCTTCAGCTTCGGCCCGGAGGTTACAGCAACCATGTCGAGAAATGTTGTCTGACTCTCGACCTTTTACTGAATTTATACATTTGTTGAATTTTCAACTTGTTAGGTTCAAAGTCCTAACTTCGATCCATTAGGTAAATAGGTTGATCTGATTTTATGGTTTTTGAAGAACAGTTCTCCTTGTTTTTTTTCTCTTACGACAACTTGGACACGCTGCCTTAAAGTGGACGCACCGAAAGAAATTTTCAATGTTGATTGTTATGAATATTCTGTAAAATCAATGAGCTCTCTTGTGAAAGAGCTTCTTGTTTTCAAAACTTACACAAGTCTTTTTAAGTGGAATTCAAGTTTTTTTTAGGAAAAAACAACAATGAGTTTGCTTAAGATCTAAAGCTACAAATAGTCTACCTTCGTAAAAAAAATAACAGAGGCTGAGAAATATTTGCAAACCTTTGCCAGCATCGTTTGAAACATCCAGTTGGTCACACATCGCTCTCAAATACCATGGGTTGTCTGTATTTTCGACTCCAGTTTAGCAAACACTTTGTATTGACTGTGTTTAAGTATCGTGATATTCAGCATGAAATTCTTTTCCTTCTCATTTCGTAAATAACAAAAAATAGTAATTAATAACTTTAGTTGTCATTGAGAGTCCATTCATGATGTCTATAAATTAAACAATTTGAATAGAAAAAATTTCTCAGTGTGACCATTTTCAGCAGTTTCTAATTACTAAATTGAAAAGAAAAACCTGTATAAAGATGTAAAGGCATACTTTTGGTTTTCATTTGAAGAATAACGCCTCATAGCGATACAATGAATTTCACAACGGTGACGCAGCAAACAGACATATGGAGATACAGACATATGCAAACAGACATATGGAATACAGACATATGGAATACAGACATATGGAGATACAGACATATGGAGATACAGACATATGCAAACAGACATATGGAGATACATACATATGCAAACAGACATATGGAATACAGACATATGGAATACAGACATATGGAGATACAGACATATGGAGATACAGACATATGCAAACAGACATATGCAAACAGACATATGGAGATACAGACATATGGAGATACAGACATATGCAAACAGACATATGGAGATACAGACATATGCAAACAGACATATGGAGATACAGACGTATGCAAACAGACATATGCAAACAGACATATGGCGATACAGACATATGCAAACAGACATATGGCGATACAGACATATGGAGATACAGACATATGCAAACCGACGTATGGAATACAGGCATATGCAAACAGACATATGGAGATACAGACATATGCAAACAGACATATGGAGATACAGGCATATGTTTCTGCCAAATCCCTCAATTAGACTCCCACAAATACTAGTATAAATCCCTCAATTTGGATTCTAGGAATACATGTATAAATCCTTCAATTAGGCTTCTTCGAATACCATTATAAATCCGTCAATTAGGCTTCCCCTGATACTACTATAAATCAGAACTGTGAGAGAATTGGTTTGACACTCAATGAAGGAAATTGACTGAAATCCCACTTTATTTTTATTTAGTAAGTTACTCAAAAATTGGATGGGTTAATTTTATTTAACTTCCTTGCTTACTGGCCTTCCAATAAGTTATGTAACATTTAATTGATTAAAACTTCTAAAAACTACTCTTCCTTAAATGTATTTGGCATTATTAACAACTGAATGGACTAATTTTCTTAAAACTTGCAGCCTAATAATGGACTGTAAAAACAAAAGTCATCACTGCCACTTCTTCTTCGTCTTCGATCAGCCGCTGCAAACGATGGCCTGCCGCAACTTCTTACCCATAAACCTGATCCAAGTTTCCCTCTCATTCCAGATATTGAAAGGATAAATTGACAGTCTCGTTCGTTTGTTTAATATTCTTGTCGTAAAAGGCCGTAAATATACCATAAAAACTGTTATAGCCTCGTCCTCTAAAATGTAATCAAACTAAAAGCGATCGGTATCGGTAAAGGCACCCAGCACCGGCGTTCTGCCCTGCATCCAGCGAAAATCCTGGCACGTTCATCTGACCTCAATAGATCTAGGCTTTCCTTTAAATTCCTGTGCCTCGGAGTCAAATTCATTGCATTCTTCTTAGGCTAATATCATAAAATGAGAAAACATCTAGTGACCAAAAAACGGCTGTTACGATATCACATCCACAAAACGTGGAAATTAAGAGTCACTCAACAGTTTTAGCTCGTTCTTAGGACGAATTTGTTTTACAGGGAAGCTGTCTTGAATGCATGTAATGATATTCATTATCCATATTTTGATTTTCTAAAAAGTTAAGAAAATTCTCATTTTCACTCAGGTTTTGAAAGGACAACAGGATTTGGGTCTGATTAATTCATAACTATCATGTTTGAGCTACCCTGAGTTTTGTAATCCCTTATAATTTTAGGATACAAATGTATTAAGAGTGCAGCATAATAAATAATCGGAACATTAACTGTTGGCTTATTTGCAAGCAAGAAAAGCACGTTTGCCTACGGCACTACATTTAAGAAGCGCAAAACTATTGAGAAAGAAGACGTTAGCAGCGACTTGAAATCCCCTCTATCAATTGTACTTTTAAGGGTAATTTTGGTTATAATCTCCAAGCTATCATACAGGGAGCATTTTTGCTGGAAGTGATAAAACTTGTTTGCGGTCAACTATTCAATAGTCGTGAAACCAAGTTTCATCCAAATAATTCGAAATCGGCGTGGGATTTAGAGAATCGTTTATTTGCTTGGAAGAAAACTGTTCGATGCCGAGGTACAGTAAAATACATGTGTTCTCGAGCCATATTCTCTACACAAGGCTTCACAGCAATCACTCCCATCCAACTTGTAGCAAATGTGCTTATACCCTTATTTTGTTGCTACTTTTTTGTCATAAAAATAAGTTTCTTCAATGGGGAATTGGAAACTTCCCTTGTTATATTAAAATGGTTCTCAATGAACATGCAAAAGAACTTTTATTTCAATAAATAACCAAAACCATAATTTTCAATAGAAAAATAAGACGTGCTGCTGTGTCCTAGCGCAACGGCACTGAGCTCATTCATATTTGATGCATTACACGCAACATTTGATGCGATGCACACGATATTTGATGCAATTCACATGATACTTGATGTACTTCTAATATACATGATATTCATATTCAGTCGAAATTATCTCGACGCTGTAATACTCAACAGCTCAGCAAGTCGTGTACTCAATCTGTCGGCTGTTAACCCTCCTCTAGTAAATGCTCGAGAAAGCTGCACTGACAAAAGTAGCACGAATGCGGTCACAGCATGTGAAGTTCAGCCATGACGACCATAAACCTGCTGACAATTAAGTGTATGGTGCGTATAAAGAAGAGCGAACGCGGTACTCTGTCCTCGTAACTGTGAAGTGCGGGGCACCGCACCAGGCGGTCGACCTCCACTTACCAATTTCCTTGTGTTGCCAGCAGCGTGAGACGTCAATTTCAGACGCTGTGAATCCATCAGTTTGCGTCTGCGCGCATCGTAAAACCTCCAGCCTAAGTCGCGAACTCTAGTTACGGTGGCCCTTTAGAAATTTCTTGAAGGCCCCTTTTTCCGTGTGACGCGAGAAAGCCGTACATTGTTTTGTTTTCATCGTTCCAAAATTCTACTAAAAGCTGTTCTGAAACTCATGCACTATCTCAACATCGCTGCATTAAACAAGCTGAAAGCCTCAGTCGTGAGTGGAGTTCTAAGGTCAGGGTCGTGCTCCTGTGAACGTCCTTCACTTGCTTTAGTTTTGGATTTTTCATTTTTGACATGAGCAACCATTTTTCCTCCGTGTTTTGTAGCTCCAGGTGACCGTAAGTTTTGCATGATCCACATTGTGTTCAGTGTACACTGGCATTTTCTTACTAGATGAGGAGGTACCTGTATATCAGATGAGTTCTACCGATACAAGAAGAACGAAATATTGAATAAAAACCAATCTTTTTCGTACTTAATAAAAACAAATTGAATAAGAGTCATAGGTCATAAAACGTAAAGAAGCAGTGATAGGAATTTCATAAATGGCTTTTCATAAAAAACCCTTGCAACACGCATAGAAAAACTTCATGCCTCAGGTCCACTGTAACTTGCATACACAGTGTACTGTAACAGCAAAGAATATTTACTAATTACATGAAAAAAACTCTTCAGTATACAGCTTCTGCTACAAATGATAAACTTATCCATTCACTTTCTTATAAATTTTGTTACGGACTGCAGTCGCTTCATCGATTTTTCCGTGGACAGTTGTTACCTCAGCCTCAACCTACATGGCTTCTACTTGTAGTGTCTAACATGACCTCAATGGCATCCTTTTTCTCAACTTGAGTTACCACTCATATTTGCACTTCCTTGCATTTTAAAATCGTACTTTTTTGCATTATTCCACCAGTTTCTCTCCGCAAATACTATCAGCCACTATGTTTTCTTTTGAAATTGTTCCCCTCCTGTACTCTTATTATTCTATCAGCGTTTACCGTTCGCCACGATCGTCTGTTTTTACAGTTGTATATTGCCTGCACCTAGAATTTTATTCCTGTTTGGGCTATGACCTACAACCTGCCAGCAGCAATGCTCAACACTTCATCACAACTGTAGGCTGGCAACTCACCCACCTCCCTCGTGTACCCAATGAAGATGACCACCTGGTCATTCACGATGGCTCATGATGACCGAAGTCTCCCGACCTCTGCTGTACCCGAGAAAACTCAAGTGTGCTTAGAATCATTGACCGCCATCTCCTCCATTTGTCCGGCGACACTGGCTTCAGTGCCCTCGCACTCAGCCCACACAGGATGAAAGACTCCCGAGTTCTGCACTTCTACTTAACAAATGGAATCTCCTCAAGAGAAACATCTTTTGCTGATGGAAACTTACGGCAACTTGCAGCGCGAGAGAGAGACGCGATGAAGTCAATTTCCAGGATGATGGTGAGCTGAAGATTCTTTTGTCAGCGGCTGGAGGAGTCGTGCCAGTTTTTTTACCATTAGCGAAGAAAAGTAATCGAAGGGGGAAAGAACTTTCAGATTAAATGGTAAGGAGCTAGATTTTTAAGAGAGGCTTTGCATTCTTCTCAGAAAACAGGACTGATTAAATGTATGCTGGGAAGTATAATATTTAAGCTATTATTTTTGGATTAGAATATGAAAGACTACTGCATGACGCAAAAAAATCATCATGCACACGATACAGTATTTTAGGAAAAATATTGATATTGTTGTTAATAAGGAGTATTAGTGTAAATCTTTTAAAACGAGTACATAAAATGGTTTATTCATAAATGCTAGTGGCGGTATGTAACATATTCTTGGACTTTTAATGACTTCGATAATTTTCCAATGATTTACTTAATATTTTCTTATTCGCTGTGAAGAACAAGATTGTTTTAGAAGATGAATCAGATTGATTGCAGGGTTACACTAGGTACAAACAAAGTCCGTTGTATTGGGACATGATACGGTTGTACCAGTTAGTTAAACTTGCATCCATTCAAAATCGTATTTTCATTTCATTGCAATACTTTGTTCATTGAACCAGGAAGATGAATAACATAAGTGTGTGTTATCGAGATACACTATCGCTATTCGATTGTTTTATGTTTCGATATTTTTTTCGCGTTATTGATTCACCGGTATCGCTGATACTTTTGATTTCAAACTAGCGATAATCGATAATTTCAGTTTTTGGTTCCAGTTTAGCCCAAGGGTGATCCACGCGTGATTTGGAGGCAGAAGTAGGTAGTTCCGAGCTAGGAACCGAACGTATACTAAACAGAATTCGGTGCAGCTGGTCTTGACGTTTTCTCAGAACATTTTCTCGGCTTCGGTGTCCCTTCCCAGCTATGCTGACCGAACGAGAGGTCACGAAGTATTGCGCCTGTGCGCTTCTGATTTTCCGCTTTCTTTGATGATTTTTTCTTACGTTCCCAAGCTTTTTCTATTCTAATTTTGTGCACGTGTATTTGAATGTACGTACAATTCGGTTTTGTTCTTTAATATCTGTTTATTTACGTTTTGAAAACACATGAAGTTACGCTCCTATTTTAAACTGATCTAATTTAAATTGTTCCTAAGTCTAGACTGTATGTGCACAAATTTAGTTATTTTACGAAAACAATACTTTCCACTTGTGAAGAGACAAGATAAACATTGAATTAGAATTTTGTTAAGGTTTCTCTAAAACTTTCGTATTTTTTAAGGTTTTTCTTCATTTTTTAAAATGAAGAGGACAATAAAAATTTGAATTCATCGATGTTGTTACTTAAAATATCAGTCGCTGAAATTATCGCTGAAATCGGAATTTTGGATTTATCGATTTATAGGTCATCACCTTATCGGGCAATAACTATAACACCATTTATCGATTATTGATCATCACCGATAAAGCTTTAGTAATCCCCAAACATACTCCACTATCTTGTACCCCACTATCCTATACTAACCATATCTCACAATAACACTTCATACCACATCACACCATACTTTTAAACAGAAGCAACTCGTATACTGATCTCGCCAATGTGTGTCGTACCTGCATAGCCTCATACCTGTATATCTTCATCCCGATAATATATCCAGTTACCTGTCTATCGGCATACCTAGACATGTATCGAAGAGAATTCTGGCAGTTGGGCTTAGGTCTTTTGTTAAGACAAATGGTGTAATGCAAAGAGTATTAAAATCAAATTGATTCCAACTCATTTAAATCCTGTTTACTTTGCATATGATCGGTTCGGACAGGCGCAATAACACGGAACTCGATGCTGCTCAATGCTAAGCTCATGGCCTGGATTGCCTGCCTGGAAGCGACTTGAAACATTCCTTACTTGGATAAAGTTTTACTTGGGAAATTTTTTCAAACATTTGAATGATCAGTAACGATACTCTTGAAATGTGTTTATTTTACATAATGTGCGTGTATTAACACATTCTATATCTTCATACATAGAATGACGTATATTAAGTCTGAAGAATTGCACATATTTATGAGTTAGCATACATCAGCTGGTTATCTTCGTATTTACGGATCACTGTCGTCAAAGACTTTCTATTTACTGTCGTATATGCAGTCCAAAAATGAGTGCCTTCTCCAATCACCCTGAGTAACTTTAACAATAAACCCTATTCAGTAAATGGATTTATACTTGTTTTGGGAGTGGGGCTGTGGGAGTGTGGCTGTGGGAGTGTGGGAGTCTTCCCTTTACCTCGTCCAGTGAGGAGCTGTTCAAAGGTCCTTTTGACGGGCGTCTGCAGTTCCCCTATTTAAATTTTGCACACAGGAGTTGTCGGTATTCTGGATACAGAAGTTCTCCTGACTTGCATTATGCTAAGTCATCCGGCCAACTGCTTGCTGATCAGGCGGATCAAAAGTTATCGTCTCTTTGACCGATTGGAAATGATCACTCATGAACATAAGAGCTGAGTTTTGTCGTTTAATTCTTTATAAAAATATGTCGCTAACAAATACTGGCATTCTTACTCAGAAGTACTGATGATTTGCAAATATTTTGACGCATACTATCAAAAGTTTTTTTATTCAGTATTTAGAAGACATTAATTTAACAGGATCAATTATTTCCAGCCTCATGAGAGCCTGAAATGCGCAACTTGTTTCGTATGAATATTTTTCACTAAATTAGTGAATATTTGAACATGTTTTAGAAATTATTGTATAAATACTGATACGTGCAGGACAATGGTTTTAAGCATATAAAGTGGATCAACATGTTTATTTCACGTACGTCATCCTGGGAAAGTCAGTTCAAGAAATTTGAATATTGCATTGGTGAAGAACTTGCTAGAAGTAAAGAATTTTAACATTGAACCATACACTAGGTAACAGAAATGTTGATGTCTAGCACCTCAATCACAAGAATGAAGAGACTGCTGGAAAATATTATTTGTAGGATTTCGTCTCTTCAGTATACGTCTACCCATCTCATCCCTCTAGATATCACTGTGCACATTTAGTGCACCACATAGACAAGTATAGTATTTATTTGTTCTAAATGTGAGGTACAAATATATGTATGTAGTTTGAACTGAGAAATGTCAACAATTGCTAAAATTCATTCATGAATTTTGTCAGAAAAAAGTCGTCGAAGTGGAAAAAATTTTGTGCATCTTGAATAGCTAGAAGCTATAGGCTTTTTGTGTTAAGCAGGAGGTGGTGGTGTAAGGCCTGTACCAGCAGGAGGTGGTGGTGTAAGGCCTGTACCAGCAGGAGGTGGTGGTGTAAGGCCTGTACCAGCAGGAGGTGGTGGTGTAAGGCCTGTACCAGTAGGAGGAGGTGGTGTAAGACCTGTACCAGCAGGAGGCGTTATTTAAGGCAGACTTGAATCTCTACTCGTAAAAGTACAACTTAAGTTTCCTCATAAATTCCCTACTGTTTATTTAAGCGACTCAATCTGACGAGCTGCAAAATTACTCGCAAAGTTCGAGGTCGTCTTTTGTTTTTGTTATGCCGTCGCGTGCCTCGCTCTGACGGAAGTTCATCTGGGGAGTTCAGCATCCGTAGACTTTGTGAGCCGTACGCAAAAGAGGAGATTTTCTGCCAGCCTCTACTGCAATCCAGATAATTAACGCTCAAATCATGGTACTTTTGACTTATTTTTAAGGAAACTTCACGCTTTTGCTCCATTGAAGAACGAAAGAATGAGCTTCAGCACCGCTTTGTTGTTCTCATAGAGGAGAACTTCTTAAACATAAACTTCGTGAAGTTTTGTTTGCAAAATCCATTTCAGTATTCACTCAAAGTTGACCCAAAAACTTGGAACGAATATTGTTGAACAATTTTGTCTAGAATTTTTAGTAGTTGAGTTTTCTGTTAAATCTTGTAAGCTATTTAGAGTACATATCATGAAAACTTAAAAACAACGTCAAATTTGATAGCACTTCATCCGCACATTCTGTGTAGCCTTGTGCTTCAAAATTATTTGCCAAAATAAACTTGGAAACTTTTTAATGCAAAAGTATTTCCAAATAGATTGCCATTTCTCAAACCTACTTATGCATCAGTCAAATAAAAAGAAGCATTATAGCTACTCCAGCCGCAATATAAAAAACAAGTGAAGTGTCAACGGATGATTGGGATCAGTATGGAAAATCTGTTCCTTTCATTAAGCTTTTTTCGAATCTGGCAATTCGAAAACAAGAAAATAAATTAAATAAATTAGTTTTCTGAAAAATGCAAATTTATTAGGCTTAGCTGAGACAACATAGAATATTTTTCGCATTTTGAATGTCTCCTAAGCATCACATAATAATTCACAAACATTGATAATTATTATGGACATTTGAAAAGCCTAATACTAGAGCTTTTAATTTGCTCACGTAATTCATTTATATTATGTGTGTTTAATTCTATGATTTTTTTATCCATGTCCAGTGGTGTTCACACGAAGAATGAACAATTGTTCAATTATAAACCTCCACTGAGCATGAACTGCAAAAAAAAATTCGCATAAAACTCTGCAAGCAAGGAGTTGTCGCAAGCGGAACTTTGCCTGTTATCTGTTCGGATGTATGTAGTGAAGCTTCAAGATGTTGATCACAATATACTTAATTACTGAGAGAGCCAGTAAACCATAAACACTATCAGCAAAATCCAAAGTATAATTCTTGGTAGAACATTTTTGGTTATGGATCTGAATTGGTAAGCACTTCGAATAAGAGGCAATCTGAAGTGCTGCTCCATTTGAAGTTGTGTTCGAAGGTCTCACTTTCTGGGGAACCTCTGAGTGTGAAAATCTCAAAGTTTAAAGGCAATCAATATTATACAAAAGGTAAGTTATTTCCCATTAAAAAATGTCATGCTCATAATAATCAAAATGGGATCATTTGAAAAGCGCGTGTCATATTCAGGTCTGTTTGTACAAAAATAAATATACCTTCACTGACGCGGACTAAAGTATTTAAAGCATTTTTAAATTTTCTGGCGCACGCGTTCATGATGACACATTATTGCAAATGTTTTTTCGTTGCATCAATCGTTTCCTGAGCATGACTCCAAAGATAAGAGTTTTACGCTGGACATGATAGTCAGAATTGTGACAGACGACTGTAACTTCCTTCAGCCACCTCCGCCTCTGCCTTCCTGCAACCACCAAATGATGTGTTACACGTCCTCAGCCTCACGTCTCATGCCCGTGCCTCAGTTTCTGGTCTCTGCATCACAGCCACAGTCTCGTCCATCAGTCTCTGGTCTTTGCATCACAGCCACAGTCTCGTCCATCAGTCTCTGGTCTTTGCATCACAGCCACAGTCTCGTCCATCAGTCTCTGGTCTTTGCATCACAGCCACAGTCTCGTCCATCAGTCTCTAGTCTCTGCATCACAGCCACAGTCTCGTCCATCAGTCTCTGATCTTTGCATCACAGCCACAGTCTCATCCATCAGTCTCACGCTTGAACGCTTGAGGTTCCCAGCAACTGAACACCACCGCACTTACTGTGGTTGTATTCACCGCACACAGACAATAATTGTGCTATAAGGTGATTGAAACAAACTTGCTCCAGATTACAGTAAAAAAATATTAAAATATATTACAACAGTGAGGAAGCCAATCAGTTGGTTTTACTGAGCCATTCCAGTTAGAAAGGTTATACCTGGAACGTTGTGCATAGCCGTATGAACCAGATAAATGTCATGTGCCCCTACATACTCGAGAGAAGAGATCACTTGAATTATTTCTCACATGCGTTCTTGAAATGGCAAGCAACAGTTCGAAGAATTCCCCCGTTCATGAATACATAAGTGAAATATCTTTATTATTCATGGTGCGTTTTATTGCTTTGATTCACCGAGGATAAACTACATGAGACTGACAATAGCAAAGCTATTTCTTGCGCCGTGTTTGAAGAGAGGCACTTTCATGCTACAAATTGACCCTTAAAATAATGGTCCACTTGACCGCAATTTGGTTGCGGTGCATGAATCAGGCCCTTAGGGCATGTCGATCTGCTTTTGCCATGCATGACCGCTGGACGTGCGTCGCTTCTGCCTTTGCTTGTTCTTAAAACACACACAAAGAACTGGTCAATACAAAACGAGTTTCATACTTTCGATGTCCCAGGGAAGGTGACGATATAACATGAAAAATACAAATTTGAATAGTTCAGTTGATACAGGTCGATGAAAGCTCTTCTACTTATAAAATATTCTACAACATCCATGCTATGGTCTTGATTCTGTCCGTTACTTTGAGCTGTGCATACCAAAACAAGAAGAAATAAATAAAGCATATATATATACCATCATCTGATATACTTGTGAGAGATTTTTTGACATTACAATAGTGATTCAGTAGAAGAGTCATAAGTTTCGGTAAGATGACAGTTTTGCATAAATATATAAGAAAATTTTTGCGCTGTTTAGTAGCAGATTAAATCTTTGATTTAAAGAAAAGTTCGCACTCTTCTTTTTACTTCGTATTTCACATCCTCTTGAACGATGAAGGAAAACTACGAAGTGAATATCACAACCGTGTGGCTTTCGATCAAAAACTTGTCCCGAATATCCTCCATCAAAATCGAAGTTTGCGTGAATGGTATCGGTTCTATTTATCTTCTAAAAAATGGATGAAAATGTAACGACATAAAACTGAATTGATCGTGTTTAAAAACTATTGAATAGTTCGCTATGACCCACAAACATTTTTCATGCCTGTGATACACGTGTTTTGACGTACCTCTCCAAGAAGTGTCTACCACTACAAATTATGAATTCTTCTTTTCATAACTTGGAACTTTTTCTTATATTTACTTTTAATACTCAAAATAGAACTTTCATTTTACGTTTGCACTTCTATCTAACTTCTCGTTTGCACTTGATTTCTGCATTCATCTGTGAGCTGGGTCGCAAACATGGTCCTGAATCTTCTCGTATCAGCGTTTCTCATCATCAATTTCATGATAAGATATTAAAAAAGCCACATCTTTTAACTTGCGTTCAACTACTTTAAATATTATTTAAAATAAGCAATGCGAGCGTAACACGGGTACTAAAAAGTGCAGTAAAGTTGTCCTCCGACCGTTGTGAAGGCAGTAAAGGACCAGAGTTGACAGAAATGAAACACTGCAGTGAAGAGCGACTGACGTGCCGTCAAAAGCATCTCACTACTCCCTACTTAAGGTACCAGGTCGAACATCTGAATTATACGTTCCTAAAAACTAGCTCTCTCTACTGCATAAGCCGTTCCAAATTCCCATTTTTCTTTTTCAGATGTGATACTTTAATTGGCCAAAAGACTCAGTTCTTGAAACATTTAATTTTACTTTATGAGCTGAAGTTTGTTGATTAAAGAAGTTACTAAACTTCGGACTAGAATCTGAAGTTCTAAGATGCATTCATTTTACATACATCGTTCTAATAGAAATCAGCAAGAACACATTGCGTATTTTGAAGTAGTTTCGTTTCACAAGTACTCTCTCGGTCGGAAACAGTTAGTGCGCATAATTTTTCATATTACTTCGAGACAGTAGATACAGAGGAAAAACCGTCTAAAGTTTTTGCTCATGCATTATACTTCCAACTTTGTACATTATATTTTACAAAGATTACAAAAAACAATAATATGAATTATTGTTGTTACAAATTTTCCTTTCCATTAAAATTAACTCAATCTTTGAAGACGATCTTTGGATCTTTCTAGGTCCAAGATGATCTTTGTAGGATAACTGTGCGTTTTTTGTTTCTAATCGTGTTTTTTACGCCTTTGATTTCCTTACCTAGTGTTTTTGCTTCGTTTGTCATTTTCCTGTTGTTAGAGCTGGTGGTCTGAATAAATCCTTCAATATCTTTTAGTAGAAGCGATTGTGCTACTTGTGTAACGGGACTTGAATAAAAGCAGTATACGTTCTAGTTTTAGCCCATTCAAGGCTAATTTTTATCACACACAGAAAATGAATTATCTCAAAAACACTAAAAGCCAGGATGTTTTCTCGACTGTGCAACAATTCTTTCTGACCACAAGTAGTGTTATGTAACAGAACTCAAAGTTGCTACATATTAATCAATATAGATGCAATGCATGCAGGTTACATGACAGATTGTGGCTTCAGTTACGTATCGTAAAACAGAAACAAGTGAAACATGTATTTGAGTTTGCATAGAGTTCGTTACCTAACGGAACGATAAGAAGATAACTACGCTTATACCCTGATAACCCCTTGCATCCCATGTGAAAGTTTAGTTACCCTAATGCATAGAAGAGATAAACTTAGAGCAATAAGATAATATCTCACTGGGTACAATAGCACAGGCAGAATTTGCTTCTTGAAGCAGCCTGTCGTGCCAAAGTGCACCCTCTAGTCGCCTGTGACATACCTGACATGGATACTAGGCGAGAGCGACGGGCTCGACTGTCCCTGTCGGACACTTGATAAGTATGGACGCATGAGAGCCTCTGGGAACACTTGACCTGCCAAGTAATACACTTGACAGGTTACTGACAGGTCCAGTTCGTGCGTGCGAGACCAGCTTTAGGTCATTATTGCAAAAGTACAATTTGGCCAACTTATTATCATTTCTTCTGCATAAGACATTATTAAGCTTAGATCGTACACGAATGTGAATTCATATCTCTAAAAGATGAATACTCGTGTATTCGTTTTGCTATTGAAAACTCGTGTACTTATAGATACATTTATCACAACTTTACTCGCAAAAATCGCCGTTCCGAAAAGCTTTACATGTGCGAAGCAAGTACTCTCATTCAACAAACGAACAGCAACAACCTGTTTCAGTTACAGAAACCCAAGGCATTTTATTCTCAACTTGGAACTTGAAGTTGAGTGATAAGTGGAAGTATTAACCATTTTCATTGTTGAATTGGCAGTAAATGTTCGAGGAAAAAAGTAAAATTAGATGAATCATATTAGTTTCCGTATCATTATCTGAAAAAAAAATTAATGTGTGTTATGTTTAGATATTTATTCACAAATAGGATTGAATTATTTTATGGCTGGTAACGAAAACTATATGTATCCTGCAAGTAATATGGTTGACTTATAGTGAAGATTCATTTCTATGCTGTCACTCATACTGCCATCATTGTGAGGCAAGATGACGCTAAAATGATGTATATTTTCTGAACGTCATACAAACCTTTCAAAATATTCATATTTTACGCTAAAAACTTCCACTAATTTAATGCACAACCACATGCTCTTTCATAAACAGGCCACAGACGACGTGATGCAGTTACTGTGTCTAGCGCCCCACCCACAGCGTTTACACGCAGTTCAAGTGCGCGCACTTACATTTATTTTTGTTTTTCGTCAAGTTTGGAGAGCAGCGAGTGGGTGGTCATTAGTTCTGTGTCACCCTCCAGAGCGGCTGACATTTATTGAGGCAATTTATGCAGAAGCTCTTCAATAAAGTCGCCTTCCCTTGCTCGTGGGGAAAAAAATAGGTGCAAGCTCACCGCCCTTACAGCGCCCCACAAAACTGCGCAGGGATAACGCAGATAACATCCTCACTCTCACGCTATGCTCGTTTGCTTAGTGCTCACCCTTTTACTTTATGTGCGTGTGTGTGTACCTTAACGCTGACCGAACCTTGCGATTTTTTTATGAGTTGGTTATCGTGCTTCCTTCATAACTGCAGTCGCAGCTATAGCTGTACCTGGACATGCAAGTGTTCACTTGCCCTGAGATGCATCAATGTCAAGCACAAAATCCATCAAATTTATTCATAACTACAACATTTGTGAGTATTGTGGATGTGAGGGAATTTTTTTTACTTCAGTTTCGCTTACTGTCGTCCGGACGTTCAACTTGTTCAGTGGAAGCCCTCTCGTAATTCTGAAGTTTGTCATGAAGAATTAGACGCTTTAGTGTCTAGTTACAACTAAGAGGCTCTAAATAACGTCCGTGAAGTACGTGATGTTCACCAGATTGCGTGATATCCCGAGGGTGCTGCTGCCATCCATAATTAATTCCGTACTTTGCTTTCAATAATCCCCATAGGACATGTAATCTTTGTTGTTTTGCTTCAAATAATTAAAGTGATCTTTATTAAACATGACTGAGTTCAACATAATACGTAGAGCTAATTTTCTCTAACAGATGTTGTGAAGTGCAACATCGTACTCAGTCAAAAGAAATAAAAGGACATGGATTCTGTACTGCAAATTCCTGATGTGTTTCATAATTCAAAATAAAAACGTTTTAGAGTGATACGTAGACTTCAATTTAACTATTCCTGAAATGGCCGCCTAGCACACTTCAAACTTTTTAAAAAGTCTCTGAAATACATATTATCAACTACAGTCATGGCCTTAATATGCGCAGTTTAGAACGACGGATTTATTTAAAGCTTTGGTATGTGCAGTGCATAGCAACAGGCGCAGTTAAGGTCTTGGCATGTGCAGTTCACAGCAGTAGAACCCCCAAAAAACACAGTAGAAACTGTATCATGGATCCAAGCCTTCTGATACTCGGCACCAATGGTTGAACTCCATGTGATGATCTAATCTAATACTAAAAATGACTGTCGTGTGTTTATATATTTATTTATATGTTTCGTGTCACGATTTCAGACACTGGCATTCTTGGTTTCAGTTCACTGGTAAATTAATACACTCATTTTCACTGTACAAGTGCACTATAATGTCACTTTCAAAAAAATTAGAGAGATCCAGAGCCTTATATACTCGAGTCCGTATCGTGGATAGGGAGTTCGGCGGGGTATTGCATATTACAATATACATACACAAGCTCGCAGTTGCTTTCAGTAATGCTGAATTTCTGTATCTAGGATATGACACGAATGGCTATAACTACTTCTATTGTGGCTGTGACGTTTGTGCTTTGTAAATGCTAGTACAATGTGTACCCGCAAAATTCAGAAACTATGAAGTAAAATACATTTTTCATTTTTACCCGTGGTATTATAAAAATCTGAATATTTTTCATGAATGTATACAGAACTTCCATTTTCTATTTTATCTACCAATAACAGGGCCGAGTGGGGGAAGAAAGCTAATAACAGAAAAAATGACGTGTTTTATAGTGATCCGAGGCCTTTGGTATCGACAATACAATGCATTGTATTGTCTATTGCAATGTGTACCCGTTAACTTTGCCATGCGAGCAACATTGCTTCGTCTTGCCATTTCGCGTTGTTCGTCCGATAATCTTCCGCGTCTTTCTTGCTGTCGAAGTGTTGCTGCTTCTCTCTTACGGTTGGACACGTTTCTATCCATGTTGGCATTTTTTGCCAGAATTTTATTCTGAAATATCCTCTATTATCTCTTTGAAGCTTTTCAAGAAAATCACAATTCCGAAAACAATAACTCAATTTCCAAAATCTTTGGCCTTAAACTAAGTGGTAGCCAGGTTACTAGTCAAACTAATTTAAAACATTTCTTTTTGCATTATCAATTAAAAATATCAGAGCATCATGACGAATTTCAACAGAAAAAGATCCAAAGAAAATTTCTATTTGTAAAAATAAACCGATTGTGTATTCTGGATAACATAATGCAAGTGAAAGGGAATTGAATTCCCACAGAAAAATAATGTAATAGAATGATTTATTGTATTTCTTAAGCTTTATCCTTGTTGCTATCAAAGCTATCGATTTGAAGAGTGTGACACACGGACAGATGGACGGATGGACGCGGCTCTTTTATATAGTATAGATATATAAAACTAAATATATTGCATTGCATTCTTATATGTAATTTTATTCAATATCGTTCTAACAGTATTTGCCCTCATTTTTGATGGCACGGGTACACTAGTTAAAAATATTAAAGATTCAGATTCCAAATTTGGGAGCATGTCTGATATTTTCCTCGAACTTCTTACGTATCAAGGCAGTGTGAAATTACGAAAATACTTTTACAACAATTGCCGCACTATTTTTGTTTTGTCATCTAGCTAACCCTTGAAATTGATCAAGAGTTTTGCTTTAAAACCTGTTGAACAATTAATGTTACAGAGCTAAACTTCATGTGGGAACACCCGATACACGTTCTACGTTAGTAAATTTGCTACAACGAACTGTTTCTAATTGGTACCAGAGCTAACAAAAAAAACCCTCTGGGGGATGTTCGATTCATTGGTTCGATTGCACTGAATCATGAAGTTTAAATTTTTATTAATGAGGGACATATGACCTGTAGGTTTGTTTACGAGTCGATTAGGTAGATTCTGCTTCCCTGTTCTGTCGAGACCTGCTTCCCGAATGTACAAAGTTTGTTGTCACTCACATGCTCACTCGACTCAGGGTCTCATCACTTTGTCAGTAAATACATCTCGGGTGATAGTGAGTTGTATTAATTCAAAAATTTGTTTTTTGGTGGCAGCCCGTATCCTAACACGAAAGTGCATCCCTGAATTATTGAAAAAAATTATTATGTAATGAGTTCTGTCCCGAGTATGTGATATCCAGCTAAGATAAACGCTAACACTGTGTTTGTCCATTTTATAACTTATATTTTTTCATCTACGTAGAGTTTAAAACTGCATGGTTTATTACGGGTTGGGCATTTATTTCAAGTTCCATGCAGCGTTGGATTTTTTAAACTTCCTTCAATCTCAGGTTCTTAAAATATATTCTATCTTTTAAATTAAAATCCTTTCCTGTGTTCACGTTTCGTACGACAGTGGTGAGCAAAATCAAGGAAACCTTCCAGGGGATGGGACAATCACTGGTTGAATACCTTACTTATTTTATGATTATATGCTAAGTTAAGATTTAAGAAGTACTTGGGTATTAATATGAAGGCGAGTGTTTTGTGTTGCACACGTATGCGCTGTTAGAAAAATTTATTGTCTCCCGACAGACAAGCCACAAACTAGCCGAACTCATCGTGCCAGTTCGCCTTCAATCAATATCAACCAAAAAAGCTTATCATTTGTTTATTGATTGGACCACAAAGCTCCCTAATCAGAGGTTCTAATATAGCGCTATCGAGCTCGTCATGAGCACAAGTTCTGCCGCCTCGCTGACCCGACAAATGTTGCCAGGTGGAAGCCTCTGAACGAGTCTGACAACTCTGACATACTTCACTCATTTTTCCAACTGGCGGGGCTGTCAAAAGCCTTTAATTAACTGGGCCGCGAACATTTGTCATGATTTTCTGGCGGTCAAATCCGAATTGCACGGCCACTCGACGCTCGCATTCTATTGTTGTTTATTAACAGCATAAGCGGACTGACGGGATTGCTGACCGACTCCGGGCAATAATGAGTCCCTGATGTTCAGCAGAGAGAGCTTCCGTAATAGGCCGCTCAATTAGAGTTTGTCGACTTAAGGGCCCTGAATTACCTAACTCTCGAGCTCACATTGGCTAGCAAAATAAAATACTGAACTATGCAGGATACCAAAAAATTGAGACTGAAGTCTCCCTGCGTAAATTATTGTCTTCCTCGGTACGAACAGAAAAAAGAAGGACCTGCTTTTAGAGGGATAAAATATCAAAGTACAGGGGGCGTTATAGCAATACAGCTGCAAGTTTGCTAAGTTAATTTATCCATTATTGGAGAGCGTGTATAAAAACACGACTCCAATTTTGATGAATAGAGTAGCGATTAGCAAAAATGTGTCTAGAATTTAAAAGAAAATTTTGCATGGATCATCAAAACGTTTCACAGTGGAAAGTAAGCCTCTCAGCGTTGAATTATTAACGTTAACAACTATGAATCACAAGATGGATAGTTGTTAACGTTAATACTATAACGCTCTCAGCGTACAACGCTCAACGCTCTCAGAAGTATTAACGTTAACAACTATGAATCACAACATGCATCAAGGTTCGCATTCACAATATAGGTTTACCGAACATCACCCGATATATACAACCAAGAAGTGTACCTTGTAGAAAATCAGTATTTGCTTGTGGTTCTCATCCGTGATCCGTTAGTGGTAACAGAGAGACACTGTGATGGTGTTTTTGATATGCGAGCAGTTTGTCGTTGCATTTCACCTGAAGTAGAGTTCATCATCTGAAAACATGGATATGGGAAACATAACTTCTCTAAAATTATTCCAAAACACAATATAGGATCATGTGTTTTAATATGACATGAGATATCGGAACCGACGTAGGTATTTTGTTCTTTCAAGGTACAAATTGGATACGAATGCAAGCAGTTCTACATTGCTCTTCCTCCTGTTCAATCCATGAATGATATTCGGTCAGCAGTTGTTTGGATGAATGACATCTGGTCGCTGAGTGAATTGCATGTAACAGCCTGTAAGCACAAACGAAGACGTAACTTCTCTAAATATTCTTCCTGACAGTACAATAGGTTAAAAAACGCTGCAAATATATAATTTGATCCTCAACCGCGATCCTTGGGCTCCAGTGTACCGTAATCAGTGATCTAAAGATTGTAATAATATAGAACCAGTAAAATACTGAAATGCCTTTAAGCGAACTGCTTTTCACATCTTAATTCTACTTTGCAGGGTAACTTGAGTAGTTACAACACAGCATATAATAGAAAGAACGCAATGCTCTGAGAACGTGAAGAAATAATTTACAACAATGAGAGTTCTTTCTGAAGAAACTCTGTATTCTGACTCGTATGTCAGTGTCACCGTTTACTTGTCCGAGCATAATTTGGGAGAATCGATAGAACAGTTGCGCTGCGTACGGAATACTAATGTTAACGCACCCACTCAAATAAGTCTTCAAGCGAAACATCAATACAAAACTTCATGACGCTCCCCAGCTTAACGAGGGGCAATTATCATCCGGGTACTAAACGGAGCGCATACGCTCACTGGTGATTGCCCCTGCTGTGATGACTGTCTGTACAACGGGAGTGGCAACTGCGTTCAGGATTTTGGTGCACGACGCCCATGCTCGAGTCATATTTTGCAGTGAACGTGACGTGCGGAAGTCGTCCATCTCAATCCAGGGTACGAACCACCGGTCACCTCGCCTTCGTACTTGGCGCCGTAGCTGCAGCCCGTGACCGAAGGGGTAGGTCGAGTGTTCTACAACTAGAGTGTTAACCGTCTCCTTATTGGCAAGTCTGTCTAGTTCTGTTGTTGTTGGATACTTGTGGGTTTCGCTGCAAATCGCTAAGAGCTAGGGTAGGTCATGAGCAGTGAGCTAAGAATCTCTCGAGTACGTTCATCTCCTCAGTAACGAATTACTCTTTAAGATGTGATATAATATAACAAGCAAATGTACGTTCCTCCACAACTCTCTACAAAGCGATATAAAGAATCGTATCCTTAGTGGTGTGAACTTCAGACCTCACATCCTGTGTACAATAGTTGATTTTAATATATACCACTGGAGAACGTTGCCATTTTTTCACAATGCCTGTAATAGTTTGACAGCATAGCAGCATAATGAGCGCAGCAGGTCTCCGGCACCACACATGCAATCTGCTCATCAAGCTCCTTTGAACGCCGTATCCAGATTACCAATATTCCGGCAAAACACGAATGCACCCGGCAATATTCAGAGCAAAGGTTTAGATTTACTACTAGTTGAATCAGAGTAAAGAGTTGGATACTAAGAGAACAGTTTAAACATCAAGGGCAAACAAGCTCTAAAGAAGAGTGATCGACAATGCACGTGCAGGTATATAATTGCATGAAAATGAACGTTCTCAAACTTCTTTTGAAAGTTACGAGGGAGTTATTGTGTGAGCCTGTCTTTGAATCCAAAGAATTTACAGTACAGCACGGTAGTGCTTCATTTTGACATGAAAGTTCTGAAAATTAAATTATTCACATATATGAACTTCACTCCACCCTTGATCTGTCCGTACACGTAAGCAAGAACCCTGCCTAGGCGTAGGTCTATACACGGTGTCCCAAAAAGTTGTATACATCGGTGTCAAGGATATCGATACGAAAGTTTCAAAATTCTTCACTTTGGTTAAATGATTTTGAAACCCTGAAATTGGCATCGTTGATTTTGATGTATACATTTTTTCTGGAGACCCTATCTAGATGTATTATAAGAGTACTAGACGGTTCCCGTGGAAATTCCACGATTTAGATTTGACTAATTCAAAATTATTCTAAAGATGAATGTATTAAAGACTTACGATGAGTTATCGTCTTTTAAATGAATGCTTTTCATTAATATATACGGAACTTCGATTCTGTATCTTATCTATCGATAACATGGCCCTGATAGTACCCGTTGAAATTACTTGGTTTAAAAGTGATAAAATTAAGGATCTATGAAACAAAATACATATTTTAGTTTTACCCGTAGTACTATCATAATCTGGATATTTTTCATGAATACATACAAACCTTTTATTCTGTACCGTATCTACCGATAACATGGCCGTGTAAGAGAAGAAAGCTAATAACGGAAAAAATGGAGTATTTTATAGTAATCCAGCGTTTTGGTAACAACAATATAATGCTTTTAATACATGCATACCTGTTCTAGTTTCAATTCAATAATTTTTCTTCAGTAATATAGAAGAAGTAATGGAACGGACTCACACCGATACAGAGAGAGAGAGAGATGGAGATACACTGTCTACAATACAGGGTGACGCAAAAGTACCTTCACCATTTTGAACCTTTATTACACCACAAGTAATGCAGCTATAAAAATTGGTCACATATGAATTGAAAGAGAAAATCTTCAAGTTTCATCCTGTATTAATGTTACAGATTTGAAGCATACTTTGTAATCAAAATTTACACAATTATCATATTCAAAAATGCTGAAATACAGCAAGGACCAACGAGCCAAGATAGTGGAAAGTTATTTCTCTCGCAATGGATCGTTAGTTGCAGTGCAGAGGGACTTCATAAGAACATTTAATTAACGAAGGCCTTCCAAACATTTTATTTTTGCTATGATTTCAAGATTCATAGATTTCAGTTTAACAGCAGACAAAGAAGGCTCTGGCAGACCGAGATCGATACGAAATGCATGTGTAATTCAACGTGTTTCATTAAGTGTTGCAGCAGATTTAAAAACATCGATTAGACAACGTTCCAGTCAACTAGGAATTTCGCAAAGATCATTGCAACGTATCCTAACAAAAGATTTAAAACTGTTTTAAATAAAATTCAAATAACACAATTGTTAAAATTTTACAGACCATCAACAAAAAGAGGGCTTCGCACGGGCCAGCGGCTACAGCGGCTGCTGTCTTTTGCAATCTTTCGTATACGTGCCTCTTGGGTTCTAAAATGTATTCCAACTTTGCTTCAAAATATCTCTTAGCTCCGAGTTGATTTGGGTACATTTTTGGCTACCTTGATGAAAACCCTTTTAGTGCCATCTCGGAATGAGTGTTGGGAGTGTCCAGGAATGGGTGAACTGAATGGGACATTGACAACACTGGGATAAGAGAAAAGTTTTATATTTATATTCAATGTGTAGTGTCGTGTGTGGGGGGGGGGTTTCACACTCTCCATTTTTCTTAAAAATATACTATAGAAGACGAGTAAAAGTGTCCTAGCAGTTGCACAGTGAGAAGTAGAGAGTGAGGAGATAGAGGTAACAGTGAAAGTCGGTAGAAGGTTGCCTGGAGAATGATATTAAGATAGAGATCGTGATCGTAATCATGTTAGCCACGTATCTTCAAGGTAGCCTTGCCTCTACCTTGTAACGTCTGGCCGTCAGTCCCCGAGCCTTCAGGGAACATCATCGTAGGCGACATTACGTAGAGGTGCTTCAGCACCTTAACCCTTTCGGTACCATGATGCAAACATCAAAACCTTTCAACATATTTAGCATCAAATTTAAAAAAGATGAGTTGTGATGTTTTACGGTCACTGCATTGTCCTGAGCAAACTGTAGCTTGCACTGCCCTACCAGCGTTTGCACAGACACACGTGTTGCTCTGCATCTTAATAGGCAAAAAATGACTGCGGCTACCAGAGATGCCGTCAGTACCGAAAGGGTTAACCATCGTGGTCACCTGAGACAAGCCAAACCCGTAATACTTCGTTCCAGAGTTGCCATCTCCTTCCGTTAACTTGTATACGGAGATTATTCTTTCCGCGTTGAGGTACCTAATTTCGTAAACCAGTCTACGGTAATCATACCATCAGATTCTTAGACGTCCAAAGTTGCCTCTTTCCACAAAACCCGACTCTTCCTAGAGCTTAAAATTACAACATTCATCGTAAGCTGTAAGAGTTGCATGTCTTTAGTTATAATTCTCAACGTCAATCACTTTTAATTAGTCATTATTAATTTATATGCTTCTTTTTAACTCTGTATTCTTCGTTAGATTTAAATGTTCTAGTTATGAATATTTGCAAATTTTATGTCATTTATCAACCATTGTCACTCCCTTCTTTTATCCTGTTACGGACCCTCGATCGAAGTGTCATAGTCGCTCCTGGCTTACCGGCTGGAGGTGTAAAGTGAATCCCTAAATGAATCTGAAATTCTACTGTGGTGTCCCTTGACATGTCGCTTCAATTATCTTCGTCAATCTTGCGCCGCCTTGGCTTAGCCTGGAAGCTTGAGCGTGTAGTCAGGAACTTCTAAATCCTGAGTGTTTAGTGATTGAACGAGGTAGAGAGTGGGCTTTCGAGTGAGCTCAATTGGTGTCGGGGATAAAGGTTCCAAAGGCAAGCTGGTCAAGGAGGCTGATGAGAATGTGTGTGTGTGTGTGTGTTTGTGTGTGTATG